>JBBPBX010058839.1:0-11780 GCA_038048925.1 Garcialebias charrua | reverse complement strand
ATAGGAGCTTTAATGTACGTTACTATGGGCTCGAGAAAACATTTGACCTAAAATTCGATTTTTTTATTTGTGTTCTGAGAGACGGACTCCTCTCGTGTTTAGCTTTGTTAGCTTCTGGTTTTACTTCTGTTTGCTTATAAATAGCTTCAAAACCACTCTGTGTATATTTTTTCTGCTTACGGAGTGTAATTATAAGGCTTTAATGTACGTTACTATGGTCTCAAGAAAACATTTGACCTAAAATTCAATTTTTTATTCGTGTCAGAGGCGGACTGGTCTCGTGTTAGCCTTCGTTTTATATCTATGTACCGGTACTTCTGTTTACGTCATAAATAGCTTCAAAACCACTCGGTGTATATTTTTTCTGCTTACAGAGTGTAATTATAGGAGCTTTAATGTACGTTACTATGGTCTCGAGAAAACATTTGACCTAAAATTCGATTTTTTTATTCGTGTTCTGAGAGACGGACTCCTCTCGTGTTTAGCTTTGTTAGCTTCTGGCAGACATTAGCAGCAGAGCTAAACACTCGGTCCATATTGCCGGGTTGACTCAGCGGTCACGCGGCGCGTCAGCGGTGGATGACGCGTTACGTCGGCGGTGACGTAGGTGCGACCTATACACCGGTGCGACCTATTTATGGATTTTTCCAATTTATTGATAAATATTGGACACTGCGACCTATACAACAGTGCGACCTATACAACGGAAAATACGGTAATCTAAATTATAACCAACATTAATCTTCCAACATTTTCTTTTTAAATTCGTACATACGGTCGTTCTTGGGCTACAGAACGCATCTCTCTCTAAGCAACACTGCAGCACTGGCAAAGAAGGCTCACCAGCGTCTCTACTTTCTCCGCAAGCTGAAAAGGGCTGGAGCTTCAACCCCCATCATGAGCACCTTCTACAGAGGTGCCATAGAAAGTGTCCTGACCAGCTGCATCACTGTGTGGTTTGGTGCATGTACTGCATCCTGCCGCAAGAGCCTCCAGCGCATTGTGAGAGCAGCTGAGAAGATCGTCGGCACCTCCTTCCCCTCACTGCAGGACTTACACAGCAAACGCCTCACTCGGAAAGCCCACCGCATGGCAGGTGATCCCACACACCCACTACACAGCTGCTTCAGACTGCTGCCATCAGGGAGGAGACTGAGGAGTCTCCAGGCTCGAACCAGCAGACTGAGAGACAGCTCTGTTCATCAGGCAGTCAGGATGCTAAACACTCTGCCTGCTCTGCCCCCCCTCCCATTTGAACTGCCTTAACACTAAAACTTTCTCACACATTACCACACAACACAAAGATTTTAACACTGGACTCTGTGTCATCAAACGGTTTATTCACTAAGCTCTCGGTCATGTGCTCATACAGTTTGCACTACTTCTCATACTTGCACTAATGTTTGTATTACATCACTGCCTATAATCATAATACTGTTTACATTCTCTGTTTACATTTATTAATACTGTTTACTTTTATTACTACTGCTTACATGTAACTACTACTGTTTACATTTACACTACTCTAATATCTACACCACTGCTGATACATATACAATGTGCTCTGAACGGTCTTATTTAGGGATGCCCAATGTGCCTTACTGCATATGCCACTTTTTGCCTCTATAACAACATCAACTACTACCTCATACATATACTGTGTACATTAACTCATACGCTGCTTTGCCACTTTGCAAATGTCAATGCTAGAAACCTTTAGTTTATTTTAGTTATACTTTTTATACTCTTTTTTTTATACTAGTATGCAAAAACTCAGGACAGTATTATGTTCATTAAATGTTTAATGTTTTAGTTTTAGAGTTGGTGTAAATTTTCATACTCTTATTCCACTATGCAAAAAACTCAGGACAGTGTTAGTTTTACTATTTTATGCTTATGTCAATTATTATATGTTTTAGTGTTTCAATGTTTAGATGTTTACTGTTGCACCGAGGGACTGAGAGAAACGCAATTTCGGTCCTGTGTATGTCCTGTACAGTACATATTGCAGATCTGACAATAAAGTTGACTTTGACTTTGACTTTGATTAGGGATGCACCGATACCAGTATCGGGTATCGGTTCGATACCATGTGCGTTTACTCGTACTCGTACTCATAAAAGGGCTCCGATACTACAGGACCCGATACCAGTTTCATTTCATTTAATTGACTATGTAAGAGTTCAAATGTAAAAAAAAATTTTTTGTACAAGTTTGGACATTCTTTAAGCCCTGAAAGTATGTCCAAACTTGTACAAAAAAATAAAATGCCTCTGCGCGCGCACAGACCTGTGCGGCTTCGGCGTTCTCCTCCTGTGTGTCCGCTCCTCCTCTGAGTCCTCCCTTTCGAGCGACAGAGCGCAAGGTGCAGGTCTTCTGTGTGTGTGCGCGCGTGTGTTTTTGAGGCGTGAGCTGCAGCAAACTCCGTTTGGCTGCAGGACTCTTCGTGTTGATGTGGGGGGTGCAGCGAATCAAAGCGCAGCCCCCCCCCCCACACACACACACACACACTGCTGAACACATAAACAATCCCCCCTCCCCTCCTTTCTGACGGAGGCTCCAAGTTATTTCTGCAGGATTGAACGGAGTTCAGTGCAGATAAAGTCAGTGACAGCTGGGGTGACAGCTGAAATAAGAAGGTTGATTTTCCCTCTGGGGAACATGAATAAGTAAAGTTAAATAAAATAATAAAATCTGTAGTTAAATAAAACAGGTTTTTGAGCTGCATGCATTCAACTGGGACTTGTTGCTCTCTAAACTACAGTAGTTATTGAATCAAGTTACTTATGTAGGTAAACATAGATGTTTAACCCTTTAAAATACACTTGCTTGTTACTTGAAGCTGAATTGTTTAAAAACAGTTTGCACTTTTCAGAGAGCATTTTTAATAAACGTTGGCAAAATGTTACGATTTTATTTGATCAACAACACAAAAAAGTTTCAGGCTCAGGATTTTTTTTCACTTTAAGCCCTGTACAGATTACCAATACTGTAGTAATGTACTTTGTTTATTTATGTTTGAAGTGTCTAATGAAAATAAACAGTTTAAGTTAATTAGAATGATTAAAAAAATATTAATTAGTACTTGTATTGGTACTTGGTATCGGCAAGTACTTTAATGTAAGTACTTGTACTTGTACTCGGTTTTCAAAAATCTGGTATCGGTGCATCTGCATCCCTACAAATTATAAGATAAATCATAATTTTGTGTAAGGATTTGGTAATGTTTTGGACCCAAAAATGTAGGGAGCACTCCAACATCTCAGAGAGTCAGAGTCAGAGTCAGAGAGTCTTTATTGTCATTTGCACCGCATGTGGTACATGTGATGAAAACGAGATTATGTACACGAGGTCCCAGTTACATCCAACAACAAATGAAAGAGAAAAACAGTAATAACATCTAGAACTAACTAAGAAAAACATCAACTAGTAATACACTAAGCCTAATATAGTGGGAATAAACAGCAGCACGAACATGAGTTTGTATGAGCAGATGGTCACAGATGAACACAGATGAACACAGCAACAAGAAAACAGATCAGCATCAGTATGATGTGATATTTTGCAGTGTTTATTTTTTATTTTATTTTTATTTATTCATGAGTCTAACAGCCTCAGGGTAGAAGCTGTTCCTCAGTCTAGTGGTTCTACACTTGTAACAGTTTTGTGAGACAGGCTTTTGTTTGGGGTGCCAGCCAGGTCTTTCTCCTGACATATAAGATGTCTAATTATATAAATAAATACTATCTTTGCCCTTTAACACAAAACTAGAACAAAGGATGTTAAACACTTAATGTGATCACACCCTTACACTAAATGAAATAAACCCATCAACTACATAATGTTTTTTTCAAAATCAAGTGTATTTACCCCTGGATACAAACAAAATTCCTCATAATAATTCATACAAAAGAAAGCAATATTTAACAAACTTAGTACTGTATTTAATCAATTCCACCGCCCGATGCTCGGCGGCACACAAAGTTCAACAATCCTGCTGCAGCAAACAGGTGGCAATGTATTTATCCACACAAACAAAACAATTCATTAAATAATAACTCAATTTAAAGAGGAATGTGGCTCGAGCAGTTAATCTCGGTCCCAAAACCAGTGCTCGGCGGCACACAAAGTTTTAAACCAAACTTTAGTTCACCCAAGAATAATCTCTTAATTTAAAGAGGAACGTGGCTCGAACGTGAGTCCGTCGGTTAATCTCTGTTCCCAAACAAGTGCTCGGCGGCACACAAAGTTTTAATAACCCACAGCTGGTTTGTTTCACTCACACTACCAACGATGGGGGGGGGAAGACCGTTCAAACAGAAGTCATTTTGTTGCTTCCAGTCGAAGGCTCCAGTAATCCAATCGAAGGCTCCAGTAATCCAAACGAAGGCTCCAGTAATCCAAACTCACGTCGTCCACACTTCCAAAACAGCTGAAGATGACATACCCCGCTCCTCTTCATGCTTCCTTTCCGCTTCCTTTCACATTTCTCAAAAAGGGGCGTGTTCACCGGTGGATCAGCTGGTTTATCTGTCAGCGTGTTAGGGGATAATTGCTCCAAAACAATAAAGGGATGGAGAAATTTAGGATTTTAAGCGCATAATATTTATTGGTGAAGGTTCAGGCTGTTACACTCCCCCTTCCCTGAAGAAAGCCGAAACCTGTGGAGGCGCTGTATTGTCGGCATTAAAACCCTTTAAATTCCTCCTCATCGCTGTCCTCCTCAAAAATCTTTAGGAGTGTCTTTCTTTGCTCCCTGTCAACTTCTTCAGCGGTAGGATAGCAAGGTTTCATTTGTGTCACATTTACTATGCGAAGATCCTCCCCAGTGTCCTCCAAGACGATCTCATAGTTCACAGGTCCTAGTTTTTGGACAATTCGGTAGGGACCTTTCCAACGTGGAGCAAGTTTGGCAGAATAAGACCTATCTGCCCTTGAGATGGGGTGAGTGCGAAGCCATATCCGATCTTGAATCTTGAAGTCAGCTTCTCTTCTTCCTTTGTCATAGTACTTTTTTTGTTTTTTGCGTGCCTTTTCCAAGTTGTGGGTAACCAGGTGTCTGAGTTCAGTCAATTGTTTGGCTGTGGGATATGCAGGCGAATCTGGATCACATAGGTGTGGTTGGAGTTCATTATCTAGGGGTCCTCTTAAAGAACGACCAAGGTTGAGTTCGGCAGGGGTCACTCCTGAGGATTCATGTACAGCCGAGTTGAGAGCAAAGCGGAATTCCGGTAAGTATTTATCCCAGGTTTTATGTTTTTCTTCCACATATGATGCAATCATTGCCTTGATGTTGCGGTTTATCCTTTCTGTTAGGTTGGTTTGAGGGTGGTATGGTGATGTCCGCTTCCGCTGGAGATTCCAACGCTTGCAGATGTCTTCAAACACAGATGATACAAACTGTGGACCTTGGTCGGAGAGGATGTAGGTTGGTGTACCCCAACGAGTGAGTATTTCTTTGTTCATAATGTGAGATACAGTCTCTGCTGTCGCCTTGCGGAGAGGAAATAGTTCTATCCAGCGAGTGTAATAGTCAACAAATACTATTACATACAGATTTCTGCTGGTACTGCGAGGTAATGGTCCCATGAGATCCACCCCTAGCATCTCCCAAGGTTTGTGGACTAGAGTCTGTTGAAGCTTTCCACGTGGTCTCCGGTTCTCAGGCTTGTAAAGCTGGCATACCTTACAATTGCGCACATAATCTCTCACATCCAGGCTCATCTTGGGCCAAAACACAAGGGCTTGTAATCGCTTGTATGTCTTATATCGTCCAAGGTGTCCGGATAAGGGATCGTCATGATAGTGATGAAGCAACTGTTGACGGAGAGACGATGGAATGTAGATTTGATGCAGAGATTTATGAGGTAATTGTGTCACTTTGTACACTTTATCTTCCACAATGGTGAATTTGGTTGTTGAACTCTCAATGATTTCTCCCGTTTCAGTGATTTTTGTATAAAGGCTCTGTACATCAGGATCAGTCTGCTGTGCTTTCCAGATATCCTCATCAGTTATTTGTAGATGTTGTGAGGTATCCTTCATTGAACGTAACACCGCAGCACAGGTGGGTGATTGATTGTAGTTCATTGGTGCTCTCGATAGGGCATCTGGCACTGTATTGTATTTACCTTTACGGTATTCTACCGTAAAGGTGAATTCTTGAAGGCGAAGAGCCCAACGGATCAATCTTGTGCTGGGTTTTGTGGTTTTAAAGACCCAGACGAGGGAAGAATGGTCAGTTATAACAGTAAAATGCCTCCCTTCCAGATAATATCGCCATTTTTCAAGAGCCCATACCACAGCAAGACACTCTTGTTCCGTGGTAGAATAATTTCTCTCTGCTCTATTTAAGGTGCGACTGGCAAAGGCAAGAACATGCTCTGACCCAAGTCCTGTTGTTTGAGCTAGGACAGCACCCAAACCAACTTCACTTGCATCTGTATAAACAATAAATGGGAGATTAAAATCAGGATGTCCAAGTATTGGTGGTGAGACAAGGTGATTTTTTAGAGCCTCAAAAGCTGCTTGACATTGGGGAGTCCAGAGGTACTTTGCCCCTTTCCGTTTTAGAGCATTGAGGGGTTCAGTGAGCTGTGAAAATCTTGGCACAAAGCGATGGTACCATCCAGCCAGTCCGAGAAATCGTTGCAGCTCTTTAATGTTCTGGGGTATCGGAAAGTCCTGAACAGCCTTTATTTTTTCAGCATCCACTTCTACTCCAGCAGATGAAACAGTATGACCCAGAAACTTTAGTGATGTACGGAAAAATTGGCTCTTTTTCATGTTTACAGTTAGATTTGCCATCTCCAGTTTGTCAAAAACTGCTTGTAGGTCAAACATGTGCTGTTCTGGTGTGGTGGAATAAATAATGATGTCATCCAAGTAGACAAAACAATTGCTTCCTCTCAAGTCTCCTAGAACTGTCTCCATTATACGTTGGAAAGTGGCAGGTGCATTTTTTAGTCCGAAGGGCATCACTTTAAATTGGTATAAGCCAAGAGGACAGATAAAAGCAGTCTTTTCACGACTTTCTTCATCCATTTTAACCTGCCAGTAGCCACTGTTGAGGTCCAAAGTTGTGAAAACAGCTGCTCCATGTAGTGATTCCAATATTTCTTGGAGGTTAGGGATGGGATAAGCATCAGTGTGTGTAGCAGCATTTAGTTTTCTGTAATCCACACAGAATCTTGCTTTTGGTTCTTGTTTTTTTGGTACCAGGACCACTGGAGCAGCATACGGAGAAGTAGATGGCTCTATAACATCTTTTTCCAACATCTCTTGTATGTGCTCCTTGATGATCTGAAGCTTGATGGGTGACACACGGTAAGGTTTTTGTTTGATAGGTACTTGGTGTGTGAGGAAAATCTTGTGTGTGAGAACTCCCGTGCGACCCAAAGTATGGGTACAAACATTCTTATTGTGTTGTAGTTGATGTAACAATTGTCTTTTTCCAAAATCATCCAGATGAGCATTATCTGTGGCTACTTCCAAGAGGTCCTGGCGTATAGGAGAAGAGGTTAATAGTTGTGGACGTATTGCAGAAAAGAAGGCAATATGAGGTTGAAATAGCTCTCTGGGCTTTAAAGCAGATGCACTTATAAATGGATAACGGTGATTTTTGTTTGTTTTAAACCAGTAACTATGTTCAGAGACGTCAAACTGTAAGCCAGAAAAGAAAATAAAGTCAAGTCCCACTACAGCCGAGAAAGCCAGGCTCTTTGCAGGCAGGATCACACAAGGCAATGTCACTGTTTCAGATTGTATGGTCAGAGTAAGATCACTCCATCCCAGTGGTTGCCGCCCTTCTCCATCTGCTAAATACAAAGGTTCTCTGGTCCATGGTTTGAGTACATTATGAGAATCCCTCACTCCTGACCAAATATCCTCATTTATCAGGGTGTAAGATGAGCCTGTGTCTAGGATGGCAGTTCCTTTCCAATGACCCACTTTCAATGGAATCACCAACTGACAAGGCAGAAGGGTGTCATCAGTTGATTTCGAATAGCTCACAGAGGCAGTAGCTCTTGTCTGCTCTGGGAGAGTCAATGAGTGGGATGGTGCTTGACATTGATTTTGAGAATTACTAGGAGTCTGTGCCTCTGAAGAATTTGTAGTTTGCATCCTTTGTTTATTAGCCTTCCACTGTGGGCAGGAAGCAGGTGCATGGTGTCCTTTGCAGCGCCAACAGTACACTTGAGATGGTGGTCGATTGGAGGCAATTGGATTCTGCTCAGTTGATGCACTTTTCATAATTGGCGATGCAGCAGCCTCACTGATAGGGTTTTTTTTAATTGTTTTCCACAAACTTTTCCTCTGTTCATATTGCAGTTGATTCTGTTGGTCCTTCTCCAGTTGCTGTCCCAGGCGGACAAGTTCATCCACAGAAGTAACTCTATTTCTCAGTTGGCTGGCTAGTTGAGGGTTGATGTTTTTCAAGATTAATTTAACAACTTCCTCTTCACTTATAGTTGTCTTCCAACGTTTGCACAGTGATTGATACATGTAGGCAAAGTCTCTGATGGCTTCATCCTCTTTTTGGATTCTGTTGCGTACTCTCTCAGCCAGCTCATCCTCATAATCCTCTGATAAGAAAGCTGCACGGAATTGTTTGTTGAATTCTCTCCAGGTTTGTATTTTATGACGTGCCACATCCCACCAGTCCCTGGAGGTACCATGTAATACGTTACGAAGAGTGGCCATAAGCTCTTCATCAGTGAGTGGATTGAGGGCCAAAAAATCCTCACACCTCTCTAGGTACTGAAGGGGATCAGCAGAGTCCTCAATTTTTCCAAAAGTTGGAAACTGTAGTTTGATAGGGCTTTTTCCCAATATTCTGCTTCTGGTTTCGCCTTGGATGGTTGAACTTCCAGTAGACTCAAGCAGATCATCCTGCTTACCATCTCTTACTGTTGACTGCAATCTGGGATGGCCTACAACCTTTAGGTGTTTCTCTCGAAGTAGGTCATCTGGGTAGATTTGTACACCTGCATGTCCAGTTGAAGTAGTTGCTCTTGCACTGTGAATTTCCTCAGCCATGGAGTGTAAAGTGTTAAGACAGACAGAAAGTTCTTCTTTTACTGGGTGGATGATATCAGGTATGAGTTTTGTAGTAATTTCAGCATACTGTTCCTTTAACCGCCATCCCAGTGAAGTGTCAAACTGTGTTCTCAAATACTCCACACGTTGGTCCACATGAAATCAAAAAGGCGTTCAATACAGGATCAACTGGACTTTATTTGTTGCAGAAAACGTTTCGACTTCTGTCCAGAAGTCTTTTTCAAGACTGTGTTGGTCCACATGCTTAACAAGCTCTCTTTGCTGCTTCAGAAATGAGTCTGTTAGTTTTGTGCTCATTTGTTCCATTTGAGCAGCAATTCTTCTTGAAAACTGTTCAAAGTCTGTTTTCAACTCCTCCATTTTTTTAAGCTGTTTCTGGTCATCCTGTGCAACAGTATTTGTCCTTCCATCCGTGTTCCTGTTTTCTATTCCAGAGTCTAGGGCTATTAGAGGAGCAATATGCTCTGGCAGATCGACCAGTTCCATATCCAAAAGTGAATAACTTGTGAGGTAATCCAGCGGGACGGCTTGATGTGCTGATGCAGGTTCCAGGTCCACCAGCGTAGCAGATCTGGCAGCCATTGTGTAATCCTTTTGTTGGTTGTATAATTCTTTACAAGTTGTTTATCTTTTTATTTGATGAGTTTAAACATTCAATGTCTTTATTTACTTTCATGTCCCATCTGGGGTGCCACTTTTTTATGTAACAGTTTTGTGAGACAGGCTTTTGTTTGGGGTGCCAGCCAGGTCTTTCTCCTGACATATAAGATGTCTAATTATATAAATAAATAAATAAATACTATCTTTGCCCTTTAACACAAAACTAGAACAAAGGATGTTAAACACTTAATGTGATCACACCCTTACACTAAATGAAATAAACCCATCAACTACATAATGTTTTTTTCAAAATCAAGTGTATTTACCCCTGGATACAAACAAAATTCCTCATAATAATTCATACAAAAGAAAGCAATATTTAACAAACTTAGTACTGTATTTAATCAATTCCACCGCCCGATGCTCGGCGGCACACAAAGTTCAACAATCCTGCTGCAGCAAACAGGTGGCAATGTATTTATCCACACAAACAAAACAATTCATTAAATAATAACTCAATTTAAAGAGGAATGTGGCTCGAGCAGTTAATCTCGGTCCCAAAACCAGTGCTCGGCGGCACACAAAGTTTTAAACCAAACTTTAGTTCACCCAAGAATAATCTCTTAATTTAAAGAGGAACGTGGCTCGAACGTGAGTCCGTCAATTAATCTCTGTTCCCAAACAAGTGCTCGGCGGCACACAAAGTTTTAATAACCCACAGCTGGTTTGTTTCACTCACGCTACCAACGATGGGGGGGGGGGAAGACAGTTCAAACAGAAGTAATTTTGTTGCTTCCAGTCGAAGGCTCCAGTAATCCAAAATCACGTCGTCCACACTTCCAAACAGCTGAAGATGACACACCCCGCTCCTCTTCACGCTTCCTTTCACATTTCTCAAAAAGGGGCGTGTTCACCGGTGGATCAGCTGGTTTATCTGTCAGCGTGTTAGGGGATAATTGCTCCAAAACAATAAAGGGGTGGAGAAATTTAGGATTTTAAGCGCATAATATTTATTGGTGAAGGTTCAGGCTGTTACAATACCTTCATGAAGGGACAGTGTGTATGATGATACCTTCATGAAGGGACAGTGTGTATGATGATACCTTCATGAAGGGACAGTGCGTATGATGATACCTTCATGAAGGGACAGTGCGTATGATGATACCTTCATTGTGGTGACAGTGGTGTATGAATGTGTGTAGCATTCAATATATGTGTAGCACTTTGAGATTTTCAGTAATGAAAAGTGCGTTATAAATTGAATTAATTATTATTATTATTATTACCTTCATGAATGACGGCGGCTGAACTTCTGCCCTCCAGCACGGAGCAGTACTGGATGCTGGGGATCAGCTGTTTGTGAGGACCGAAGCCCTCTTCCTGTGACGGCAGCTCCCTGTCCAGGGTGCGGGCTCGTCTCCCTGCCCTCCCTGGAGAGTCGGCGGAGTGATGCCCCGCCCTGGTCTTGGACGGACCTCTTCCTGTCGGACCGCTGCTGCAGTCAGGAAGGGGGAACGTACCGATACCACTGTCCAAGGTGTATGTGGACGCACCAGAGCCTGCAGAAAAATGGAGATTCAAAATGAAGGAGTGAAAGGAGCTTGTTTAAAGACAATAAAATCAAACTACCATGTTGCCATGTTGGATGACACGTGGTGTAGTTTGTAGCATGACTAGCTGCATTTACTCATGCACATTATTATTCCACATGTCTTCATTCAGGCACAGGAACACAGCAGATGTGGAAATTCAGCAGCAGCCTCATAAAGTCTTCAGTCACAGCGCAGGAACGTTTTGGTGTGTCAAACCTTCCAGCAGTGAAAGCTGCCCGTGTTTCAACCAGGTGTGGGGCAGATCTGACACTAACACTCATCCTGAGCAGTTGGACTGCTAATGAAAGAACTAAACACAGGTTAGCCTCAGAGCGGGTTCAAATAGTTTTACTACCTTCAAAAGAGATCTGGAAACCTTTAACCTGCAGAGGTTTGGTAGTCTGAACACAATATGTCCTGTAGGAGCTCCTGCTGACCTAATGTGACCCCTCAGCCGTAGCAGACTTGGATAATGAAGGGTTAAAAATAAACACGTCAGCTCAACTACCAGCTGATATACTGATGGAG
>JBBPBX010058838.1:0-16316 GCA_038048925.1 Garcialebias charrua | reverse complement strand
GAATGATGTTCACCAACTAGTCTTAGTTCAATGAGATACCCATCTTAAATGCACAGGCTGCAGTAACAGCAATAAGATGTGTGTGTATATGTGTGTTATCATTAGCAAGTCAGCTAACAAAAGTTAGTCCAACTGTAGATTACCAAGTTTTGTTTTCTTCTAAAAAAAAAAAAAAAGATTATTAAGTTTTCAGATGAATGGACAGATTTTTTTTTCTTGCCCTCACCATGGTTAATTCTACTTATCAATGTAAATGCATTCACACTAATAAATCTAGTATAAAGCTCATAATGCAACCAAAATGAGCATTTAAGTCCGTTCCTCCACCTTATAACATTTGTTGTGTCAACCAAACCCAGGTTTAGGGAACTACTTGTCATTGTTCACACTGAGGCACTCCTGTAATGTGTATCTCCAATTATTTTAGAGATAATGCATTTTAGGGGGATGGGGTGGTACAAAAAAAGTATTTTCTTTAATTGTTTGAACTTTACAGATAAATGATCCGTTTACTCAAAATAATAATAATAATGATAATGATAATGATAATAATAATAATAATAATAATAATAATAATAATAATAATAATAATAATAATAATAATAATAATAATAATAATAAGTAAACTGAATATTCAGATATCTATGTTTCTTGGTTTCTGTTTTGTAAGCATTACTGCACAGTGCTTTTGTTTTGGATGATCAAGATAAAGGAGCTAAAGTAACATTTAAATGGAACAAAGCACATTAAACATTTACGGGAGGCAAAGTAAAATAAATTACTGATGGTTTTAAGGTTATAGTATTTTAAAGACAAATGTAGCAACTCTGTGCTAGAAGCTAAAATAAAACGGAGATTATGATTTAATGATGCTTGATCTCACAGTTTAACTTTTGTCAGTGATATATGCAGTTACGTGTCTGTGTGGCCAAAGCAATCCGTTTTCTTACAGCAAGTGTAAAAAAGGTGTTTAAATCTTAATGTACACATGTGTTTCCTTCTAACACAAGGAAGTACATTTAGTGACAGCTTTACTATTGTCTGCTTTATTGAGTACTGAGTTGAGAAAAATAAGAATTCATACAAAGTGAATAAAACAAATAAAGATTAGGGGTGTTTTTAAGACTTGCAAAGCATCAACTGCACTAAAAGTTTAAAACATAAGAATTACTGAAAGCAGGACAAAAAGCTTGTTAGAGTAATGATTTAATAATAAATTATGCTGAAAGTGTGCAAAAATACTGCTTTATAAAATGAAATGTTACAATTAGATGTGCAATAAATTAATGAATACAGTCAATAATGCCTTGGTAATCATCTGTAATTCACCATCATGGTTATCTCATTGATAAAACTAAATATGTGCATGACTTTTCCGAAAATAGTGAAATATATTATTTAAACAATTGATATGAATCATTTTAAAGACAAGATGCTTTTGAATGCAATTTTTATGCAACAAATAATCTTACATATCCTAATAAAATTACAAATTGACAATATTCCATTATTTCTGATTTAGTTTGACCTTTTTTTTGTTAAATGTCTTTTCACCCTTGTTGTTATATTATTGATGATAACTACAAAGTATTTTACCTTTTCTTTTTTTTATCTTTTTTTTATCCCTCCTTTGGTTATGATGGCTCATGAACATTCCATGTCCCATTGGGTTGGGACATGAAATGTGGACATGTGCATAGTGTGCACAAAATGATATTAGCAAACACTTTGGACCTCGGTTATTGCTGATTTGGATTAACAAACATCATTATTTAGCCAATTAAACAAGTGAAAATTAACAACACAAACAGCCCTGACAACATTATGCTTTATTTTATTAATGTTTATATTTTACCCTTTTTAACTGTAACAACAAAAAAATATGTATTAACAACAACAAAATAAAAAAAAATAAACTATTAATAAACTTTAACATTTAATTTATTTTTGGAGATCTTCTCTTTTTCTTATTGTTTGGCGACCAACTGTGTGTTTTCACCTCCAGCTCTGAGAATCATTGGCTACACAATAGATGTGACAAAACATCATGTACAAGGCATGTTTTAGCAAATTTAACATACATCACTTATCATTATTTTGCAAGCTTTTTTTCTGTTCCTACAGAATCAAATCTGTCATCATTTTTATCTAGAAGCCCCACAAAGCGAAACAGAGACAGACCATTTCCTAAAAAGATGATAGAGACTTTCAGGGTATGATTTATTAGCAGTTGCTGAGTGATTTACCTTATTACTATCAAGTCTGGCTACACTTGAATAGGCTTTGTTTTACTTGAGCTGCACATTGACAGTCATCTGTAATCGCAAAGGGCTTTTGTCCGAGTGCTAACAGCTGACAACTGCACTCATCCGCTTTTACTTAATGATGTTAAGTTTCTATTGTACTTTATCTTTATGTAGCAGAAGCATTTTCTCACTGAACTGTCTAACATCATGAGACTAAAAGGGATCCAGCAGAGCATCACTTTGATAGCATTCACAGACACAACTACACACATTTCCATATTATAGAACTCATTTTCATTATGCGGTCAAATTAGATTTCATAACACTTGTAGTGATACTAGATCTGGATGTGTCACCCTAAATATTAAAAGATGAGATTCATTTTATTTAAGCTAATTGTGTTGGTTGAAAAGAATGAGCAGTGTCATTTCCTTCAAGGTGTAAAATTGTTTCTGCAGCCTGCCAGTGTAGGTAACTGATGATGAAGAGCGTCGTCTCTGTGCATATAACTGATTTTTACTCTAGTCGATGATATAGCAAGTGCCATTTTTCAAAGTAATCTCTTTTTACTTAAATATTTTTATACAGCTGTGAAAACTAAATGTGGAACATGTGAGTATGGATGCTTCAACTGTGTCTGAATCGCCTCCAAGATTTAATCCTGCTGTTTTTTGTTTTTTTTTGTTTTTTCTTGAACGATAGACTCATTCCTCTGCATCACTCAGCACATGTACTCTAGGTACTAGGCAATTTTGGCCTGGGCCTTGCATCAAGAAGGAGTGGGCAAAGCTGCTCTGTGAATAAAATGGTGCAATTTTCATCATGCAATNGAACATAATTGTTCAAAACAAGGACAGCAAGATGGGAAAAAAATTGCAAGAAAAAGATAGTGTGTTTAGTAAATAGAGTGTTTCAAAACAAAATTAAGCAGTTTTCAGTACATTAGAGTTTGCTATATTATTATTTCTTGTTAAGTTAGTCATTAGTTTACACTTTTGTGTTGTAAGAACACTTGTGAAGGAAACCACCTTTGTTGAATTTTAATAAAATATAATTATAATTCATAAGCAGCAGGAGCCAACACGGAGGTGGGAGTGCATCAAGGATCGGCTCTGAGCCCCTTCTTGTTTGCTCTGGCGATGGACCGACTAACAGATTATCACTATCCATGATTATCACTATCCATGATTAGTTTTAGTTTTAGTTTTAGTTTTAGTGTTGGTGTAAATTTTCATACTTTTATACTACTATGCAAAAACTCAGGACAGTGTTACACTTTTACTATTTTATGCTTATGTTTATTAAATGTTTCAGTGTTTTAGTGTTTAAATGGTTACTGTTGCACCGAGGGACTGAGAGAAACGCAATTTCAATCCTGTGTATGTCCTGTACATATTGCAGTTCTGACAATAAAGTTGACTTTGACTTGACTTTGACTTTGAGATGAGGTCAGGCTGGAATCCCCATGGACTATGATGTTTGCAGATGACATTGTGATATGTGGTGAGAACAGGGAACAGGTGGAAGAGAACTTGGAGAGGTGGAGGTATGCACTTGAAAGAAGAGGAATGAAAGTCAGCCGTAGTAAGACAGAGTACATGTGTGTGAATGAGAGGGAGGCCAGTGGAACAGTGAGGCTACAAGGAGCAGAGGTCACAAAGGTGCAGGACTTCAAGTACTTGGGGTCCACTGTCCAGGAAAATGGGGAATGTGGTAAAGAGGTGAAGAAGAGAGTCCAGGCAGGATGGAGCGGATGGAGAAAAGTTTCAGGAGTGATTTGTGACAAAAAGGTGTCAGCAAAGGTCAAAGGAAAAGTTTACAAGACAGTGGTGAGACCAGCTATGTTGTATGGTCTGGAGACAGAGACATGGACAAAAAGACAGGAGACAGAACTGGAAGTGGCAGAAATGAAGATGCTGAGGTTCTCCTTAGGAGTGACAAGGATGGATAAGATCAGGAATGAGATCATCAGAGGTACAGCACATGTTGAACAACTGGGAGATAAAGTTAGGGAGGCCAGACTGAGATGGTTTGGACATGTCCAGAGGAGGGACAGTGGGTATATTGGTAGAAGGATGTTAGAAATGCAGCTGCCAGGAAAAAGACAAAGAGGGAGGCCAAAGAGGAGATATATGGATGCAGTTAGAGAGGACATGGAGGTAGTTGGAGTGAGGACAGAGGATGCAGAGGACAGAGTGAGGTGGAGGAGGATGACTCGCTGTGGCGACCCCTGAAAAGGGAAAAGCCGAAAGAAGAAGAAGAAGAAGCAGGAGCCAAGTAACATATTTTATTGATTTTATGCTCAGAAGACTCGTCATTATGCACTCACTGACTTGTTATATGTTGATCTAAAATTGCACAGTCTATGAAACAAGCTCAATAATAAACCCTTTGTCATTAAAACCAACTAAATGAAATAAAAATAAAATAAAACTCAACCTGTCATTGCAAAACCAGGAAGCGGGATGACTTTCAGTCGACTTATCGTTTTTTGTTAGCTGCCTATATCTGCATAATTAATAATAATAATAATTTATTTACTTGCCTGTATGAGAGCATATTAACCAGCTGTGAACAAATATATTAATACTAAATATAATTTATAGAATAAATAAATAACAAAGCTGACATTGTAACATGAACAAACCTGATAATTCCTCGCTTACTTTCCCAGCACATCTTTTTACTAAGAAACTCCAGAATGAGCCATTCATTAAATGGTTTAGTTGTTTTAAAATGACATCAGAGATATAGCAATTTTAAAACAACAGATACAGTATATGGATTTATATTTGTGTACTATGTAGTTGCTGCTCTATTACACACTGTCCAGAGTTTTTCTTTATAGTGCACTCTGCTGTTTTAACAAGGGGCAAATTTGTCTAATTCAACTTCAGACAATAGTTTTGCTGCTAAGCTTTAAGAAATATTATTTTTTCTACAGTTTTCTGTCTCTCAGAGATACTCTCCTGCTTCCTCGTCATGTAGCTATGCACTGAGACATCATGTCACACTAAGACAACTCCACTGCCTCGGGATTTATGGCTGCCCTGTATTTTTTCCATGACCTTGTCACAACCAAGGTCATTGCTATCGGCACAGGGGCAGTGTGGCCAGCTCTGCTGTAAATTCGCAAAAAACAAGCCATTGTTGTGTAGGTGCTTGTCCTGAATATTCTGCCAACATGCTCCACCCAAGACCCTGATATTTTGCCACCATAGTGATAAATCACTACAGTCTCACTACAGGAGCTCATAACCCTTATATAATGCAACACAGTGCATCCAACGTTCATTCAACCTGTATTTATACAGGCTAGTTTCACTGAGCCACTAGGACTCAGTTTAGACAGAACAAACTGTATAAAGTACAGACAACAATAACAATAAACTACAGTGAAAATGCAGTTAAAATATAGGAGTTGCGTAGGAAAAGGCCTTTTTTGCCAAGTTCAGTCCACACTGAGGGAACGCTGCATGTAATGATGGCCTGAGAGTGCATGTTGTAACTGCACTGATGACATGACATGTGGGTGGAGACATAAGAAGGTAGCAGACCAAGGAGGGATTTATAGATGAAAATGTACCAGTGTGAGAGCCTACGTGTAGATAATGATGACCAACTGACCAATGAGTACAGAGTGCAGTGATGGTACGGTAGGTAAAACTAGTTATGAATCTTAGTGCACCATAGAGTTGCATTTTGGCCAAAAAAATCTGATTTGACCTGGCCCCAGCCTGCAGTCATCATTTCTGTACCCCACCCGATTCGACGAATTAACAGTAATCACAGGTCCGACCCCCCCCCAAATTATTATTTTTTTATTAGTTATTAACGGTCGGGGACACACGGCTGAATAAAAGGGTCAGAAGATCGGAGCTGAGGTGGTGTTTGTCCTTTCATAGCCGTGAAAGAGCATTTAATCCCAGTTTCTGCCTGCATTCTTCTGAATTACTCAGACACGCAGACAGCTCTGACACATGTCTGCTTTGGGATACACCTGTCATCGGGGGTGCGCAACTGAATAAAAGATGCAGAAGATCGGAGCTGAGGGGGGTGTTTGTCCTTTCATGGCTGTAAAAGAGCATTTAAATTCTGTTTCTGCCTGCATTCTCATTTATTCAGACACGGACCCTACTCTGACACATCTGCTTTGGGATCTCACCGGTTTGGGTCATCGGCAGCGCGCGTCCCCTGAGTGCAGCAGTTGAACAAACGTCCATTTGGGCAATGGATCGCTTCCTGGCAGTATAGTCCCATCTGAAGCCCCCCACCCCCCCAACTGAACTTTTTACCTTTTTCAAGGCTGGTCAACTCGCTGTGAAATGGCTGCATGTGGCTGGTGAAGGTATGACAGGCCATGTCATCATATAATTGGATTGCAGCGGATCCTGAACCAATTAAAAGCCAGACACCGACCTGGCCCTCCAATCTGAAAGTTATGCACCATAACTCATGTTCCCTGAAGGAAGGGAACTAGGTGCAATATACTTGCTATGGGAATTGCGCCCCCGCGCCATTACCTGAAGGAATATACTCACGCCTTTACGGCTAGGGGCGTCATCGCCGCACCAGAGGCCCCGCCCTCTGGGTACTTAAGCGGCTTGCGCCCCTCCATCTTTCTCCAAAGTTGCACTTCACCGAGCTTTCAGCATTGAAAAGGGCCAGCTATGTTGCACCTCGTTCCCTTCCTTCAGGGAACATGAGTTATGGTGCATAACTTTCAGTTCCCTTTCAGTCTGGTCTCTCAGTGTAACATACTTGCTATGGGAACGTAATCCATTCACGCCCTTGAAATGCTCGGTAAAATGCATGCTAGAGTGAACGTCTGCCTTTGACTAGCAGGCATCCCTAGGCTACTTTCTATTGTGTGTTAGAAAGGACAGCCTGAGTGACGTCACCTGCAGTAACATCCAAACTGTAATGCCTTGCAAAAGTATTTAATGAGCTCCAATTCGCAGCAGCATAGATGTCTGCAACTGGTACACCCTTAAATAATGACCAGGACGTGGCCAAGCCCCTAGTGGAGTGAGCATGCACTCCAGAGGGTACCTGTTGACCTTTGCTACTGTAGGCCCTTTTTATGGCCTTAGTCCCCCAATGTGAGAGGCGTTGTTTTGATAGGGCTCTCCCTGTAGCAGGTGCTGCAAAGCAGACAAACAGTTGTTTTTTTTCCTCCATTCGGCTGTTCTCTGCATGTAGGTGCGTAAAGCCCTCACTGGGCAGAGAGCCTGTAGCCTTTCCTGTTCCTGAGTGAGGACAGGAGCAGGTGGAAAGGAGGAGAGATCAAAGTCTAGACTCCTATGGTTCAGAGTCAAGACCTTGGGAGTGTATGCGGGATTAGGCCTTAGTGTGACCTTTGACCCGTCAGGGGCGAATCTGGTACACATTGGATGTACAGACAATGCATGGAGGTCACCCACGCATTTCGCCGAGCAAAGTGCCAGGAGTAGAGCTGTTTTATAAGATAGTAAATCTATCTTAACCTTGCTCAGTGGCTCGAATGGAGGGTCACAAAGAGCCCCTAGGACCAGGCCAAGATCCCAACCTGGGGTCAGGGTCCTGCTGGGTGGTTTAGTCCGAAGGACACCCTTCATAAATCTTATTATGATTGGATGTGCTCCAGGTATCCTGTGTTCCCAGCCTTCGTGACAGGCTGAAATCGCTAATAGGAAAAATTTAATCATTGAATAAGAACTACCTTTTTTCTGTAAATCCTGAAGGAAAGTCAGGAGCTTAGCCAAGTCACATGCATAAGAAATAATATTTCTTTCTGAGCACCAGGCTTCAAAAATATGCCACTTTTGTGCGTATAAAGATTGTGTTGATCCAGCACGGGCATTTTGTATGGTCAATACTACATTTTCTGGCAAGCCTGATGCTATCAACCTGTTCTTTTCAGCCAACAAGCTGAGACTTTTGGCAGTTCCTGGCCTAAGTTGTTGTACTGCCCCTTCTGGTGACACAAAGGCTGTTAACCCCTGGGGGTCAACCAGATTGGGATGGAGGCCTCCTTGCTGATGTGCTCCCAAGTTACCTTGCTCAGGGTTAATTGAGAGACGATGTGACCTGTCATCCTCATTAGATAGGTTTGGAGCAGAAAGTCTATTTTCCTCCTCCAAGTTTGGAGTCCTGCTGTGAGGCTGCGAGTTATGTAAACAAGCAGATCTCCTGTCTCCAATCCGTTTTCTGGGGTGGTCCAGTCTACTGGTCCTTGGCTTTAATGGAGCGTTGGTACCAGGCAAACCGACCGAGGTCTGTGTATCACCCTTTGGGGGAATTATTTTTGAAAGCAGTTTTGGATCAGCACAGAACGGGAGGAGACGTGCTGTCTGAGTACTGCTCGGGCACTGCGTGTCGATCGTTAATAACAAAGGAGCGGTTGCACAGTGCGAGCGTGGGGGTTGTTCCTTTTGGTTTGGCAGACTTCAGATTATTTGATGATAAAGAGCTCAGTCCCTCTTGAAAAACAGGAAGAGAAATCTGATTCGGCTCTGACTTGTTTTCATCCACAACAGGCTGAACACAGTCATTGTTATGAAGGTGGGAAGTTTGTGGCTGCCCGAGGGCGTCCGATGTAGCCCCCCCCCCCCCCCGTCGTCAGACTCTGTCAGCTTGCCTCCCTGAGGTGCGGACATGTCACGTGTTCGTCTGGTTAGTGTATTGGCTGTCCCATTGTTCACAACGGAACGAGGGCTTGAGCACGTGACCCTCCCCACCTGTCTCCCTAAGAGGTGTGTGTGTGTGGGGGGGGTTCGCAGACGCCTCTGTGTCTGCTCATTGCAGAGGCACTCTGCTAGGGTTTATTAATTATGCTAATAATAATGTTGTGTCCCTGGGCAAGACACTTAACCCCGAGTTGCTCCCGATAGGTCTGGATGGCGCCTTGCAAGGCAGGCTACCACTACCGGTGTATGAATGTGTGTATGAATGGGTGGATGGCTGGTATTGTAAAGCGCTTTAGGGCTCCTCACAGGGGGCTGGAAAGCACTATATAAATAAGCTCCATTTACCATTTAATACCCCGTGGGCCGTGAGGGAGAGGGGAAAAAAGTCCCTCTCCCTTTATGACGGCTTGCAGGCCAGAGAGACCTGTTTTGCTGAAGATTGTGGGTTGTTGTTGTTGTTGTTTTTTTGAGAGTCAATAAAACAGAGAGGAGCTTTTTCATGAACTTTATTCATGCTTATGTGCAATGACGTACATGATTTTATGTCACTCACAGCAGAAAAAGCATGGTTTGTGCATGCTGTAAATAAACCAGCTGTTTGTACTATGTTACAAGCAAAGTCTGGACATGAAGGGATCGTTCCCGTTACCATGTGGGCGGGTGATCCTGTAACGTGGAAACGTGGACCTGGTTGATCAGGCACGTTTTTGTCTGTTGTCACGATTCGCCGAGGAAGCCCTGTGCTTGGTCGCCTGGCGAGGGACAAACCTGTTTTTGCTTAATGCTTGCTCTGTACGAGGTGGGCCCTGCGGGTGTCTTTGCCTGGGCCGCTTCTGCGGTGGGGCATGTGTTGCCAAGTGGTGCAAAGACTGCGCAGGTCTGCTGCCAGCAGACTCCCTTGGGGGGGCGAATCTTCTCTGGGGAATGCCCACCCGGAGAGCTTCCACCTGTCTGCGTCTTTGGTCCAGCTTTGTCTGAATTCGCTCCAAAGCTTTACCAAATAATCCCTCCGGCTCTATTGATTGGTGGAGAAAAGGCACCTTTTGTCCCTCCGGGAGATCCGTCCGTAATCTAGAGGTGGCGGATCGCGATGACCACTTCCGCCATTCCCCTGTCCTGTGCAACAGCAACTGTCCCTATCATACGGAGCACAAAGTCTGTTGCTCTGCGGGCTTCATCCAGCAATTCGGCAGCCGCCTGCTTGTCCGTTGTTGTTTGGAGCTGTTGCAGTTTTTCGGCCAGGTAAGCTTGCATTAACGCGGACGCGTTCATGGCGCGTGCCGCGAGTCCCTGAGCCCTGTAGCATTTCTCGAGTAGAGACGCTGAGGCTCGACAAGCCTTGCTGGGAAGAGTTGGTTTTGTTCCTGATGATTTAGGAGCCAGGTGAGACGCTAGTGTGTCCTCAATCTGAGGCACGTTAGCTATTCCCACTTCATCCATCCCATCCACGTCGAGGAACTGTGAGAGGGGGAGAAGCATAGGGGCTCGTGGTTGAGTCCAGGTGCGAGTTAATTCTGTGAGGAAGTCCGGAACACGGGCATCTTTTGCCTCGTGGCGGCCTGCTGCTTCGAGTAAAAATACTTTCCTACCAGTCTCGTGACCTGTTGGCGAGGCGGAGGTTCAGGCCATGGGATGTGCAGGGCGTCCGTTGCTCTGTGGCACAAGTCGAACAGAGCAGGGATGGAAAAGTCAGTTTCTGGGAGCACAGATACTGGGGTCTGGGAGAGATCTTCACCGTGATCCTCCAGATACACGTCCGCCTCCTCCGTTGAAAATTTGCCCAAGGCTAAAATCGAGATCTCGTCCTCGTTCATCATGCCACGTGTGTCGAATTCGACTGTTAGGTCCGCCATGGGAGCCAGCACGTCAGGGCTGTCACCCCATTCGACACGTGTGCTGTCATGTAGAGCCATGTTCTCTAGCTTCGGCGTGGGAGTGAGGGGCTCCGTGGTGTCCGCGTCCGCTGGTGTCGCTGAAGGGCCCATGGCTTTGGCGACGAGGTCAACCCGATGCTGCAGCACCGCATCCATCATGAGGTTGCAGTGTGGGCAAAAGTCGGACGTATCCAGCGCTGTTTTTGCATGAAGCATTCCCAGGCAGACTGGACAGGCCTCGTGGGTGTCCGTTGCTGTGAGGGAAAAGCCGCATCTGCTGGGACAGGCGCGCGAAGTTGGGCTCGCCGTCCCGTTGGTTTTCCTTGGAAGTCTCGCCTTTCGTTTTCCTTTCTCCGGAGGCATGTCCGAGACGAGGCGAGCGAGTCCTTCCAGAATCTTTCTTCTTTTTTCTTGAAATGTCTCCTCCGTCGCGTCACTTTCGCTGGCTAGCTCGCTAGGAGTTAGCGAGGTAGCTTTTTTCTTGTGGCGTAGTTAGCGCCGTCGAGCGAAGCAACCTGTAGAGAGAGGAGAAAATACTTCGGGGTTAAGAGAAATGTGCCGGACTAGCTTTCGCTAGTCCAGCAGTACGCAGGAATAATTCTCTGTGCGCTCTGTGCAGGGAGCAAGCTCACCTCAGGTTGAGCGACGAAGCAACAAAGAAGTCCCGCGAAGAGGTAGTTCAGGTTTAAGCGAGGTGAAGGGCAAAAAGAGAAAGATGGAGGGGCGCAAGCCGCTTAAGTACCCAGAGGGCGGGGCCTCTGGCGCGGCGATGACGCCCCTAGCCGTAAAGGCTTGAGTATATTCCTTTAGGTAATTGCGCGGGGGCGCAATTCCCATAGCAAGTATGTTGCACTGAGAGACCAGACTGAAAGGGAACCAGCACATTATCATAGCCCCCCCTACCCCACATTCGGGTCGGGTGGGGCTGGGCTCAGAATCGGGTTAGCAATGACAGCTCTAGCGCACCATTGTAAACAACATCCAACATCTGCAAGCAGCTGGCAGGGGCATTCATGTAAATAATGTCACATACTGTATTGTGGAGCCTACTTTATCCTTAATACACACCAGAGGACCTCTGGTGGAGCAGCTGTGGCTGAGTGTTTAGAGTGCACGCACTCCAATGGGAGAGCTGGGGGTTCAATTCCACCAGCAGTCACATGCTGGAGTGTCCCTGGGCAAGACACTGAACCTCTCATTGCCTCTAATCTGTGTCCCATCAGTGTGTGAATGTATGTAGTAGAGTACTGTATGAATGTGTGTAGTAGAGTGCTGTGTATGAATGTGTGTGTTGTAGAGTGTTGTATGAATGTGTGTGTAGTAGAGTACTGTATGAATGTGTGTGTAGTAGAGTGCTGTATGAATGTGTGTGTAGTAGAGTGCTGTATGAATGTGTGTGTAGTAGAGTGCTGTATGAATGTGTGTGTAGTAGAGTGCTGTATGAATGTGTGTGTAGTAGAGTGCTGTATGAATGTGTGTGTAGTAGAGTGCTGTATGAATGTGTGTGTAGTAGAGTGCTGTATGAATGTGTGTGTAGTAGAGTGCTGTATGAATGTGTGTGTAGTAGAGTGCTGTATGAATGTGTGTGTAGTAGAGTGCTGTATGAATGTGTGTGTAGTAGAGTGCTGTATGAATGTGTGTGTAGTAGAGTGCTGTATGAATGTGTGTGTAGTAGAGTGCTGTATGAATGTGTGTGTAGTAGAGTGCTGTATGAATGTGAGTGTGTAGTAGAGTGATGTATAAATGTGTGATATACTTTTATATAGAGATATACTTTTTATACTTTTATACTACTATGCAAAAACTATTATGCAAAAACTCAGGACAGTATTACACTTTTATTATTTCATTTTATGCTTATTTTTATTAAATGTTTTAGAGTTTTAGTGTTTAAATGGTTACTGTTGCACAGAGGGACTGAGAGAAATGTAATTTCAATCCTGTGTATGTCCTGTACATATTGCAGTTTTGACAATAAAGTTGACTTTGACTTGACTTTGAATGTGTGTGTAATAGAGTGCTGTATGAATGTGTGTGTAGTAGAGTGCTGTATGAATGTGTGTGTAGTAGAGTGCTGTATGAATGTGTGTGTAGTAGAGTGCTGTATGAATGTGTGTGTAGTAGAGTGTTGTATGAATGTGTGTGTATTAGAGTGCTGTATGAATGTGTGTGTAGTAGAGTGCTGTATGAATGTGAGTGTAGTAGAGTGATGTATAAATGTGTGATATACTTTTATATAGAGATATACTTTTTATACTTTTATACTACTATGCAAAAACTACTATGCAAAAACTCAGGACAGTATTACACTTTTATTATTTCATTTTATGCTTATGTTTATTAAATGTTTTAGAGTTTTAGTGTTTAAATGGTTACTGTTTTACAGAGGGACTGAGAGAAATGTAATTTCAATCCTGTGTATGTCCTGTACATATTGCAGTTTTGACAATAAAGTTGACTTTGACTTGACTTTGAATGTGTGTGTAATAGAGTGTTGTATGAATGTGTGTGTAATAGAGTGTTGTATGAATGTGTGTGTAATAGAGTGTTGTATGAATGTGTGTGTAACAGAGTGTTGTATGAATGTGTGTGTAATAGAGTGCTGTATGTATGTGTGTGTAGTAGATTGCTATGAATATATTAATGTGTGTATGTGGAGGTATGGAACATGAGGGTACACATTGTGTTGTAAAGAGCTTTGAGTGTCTTCATCAGATAGACCGGTGCTATATAAGTGCAGTCCATTTACCTCTCAAGGACCATTCTTCTGGCATCAGGGAATGGGATCTTAGAGCTCAAGAAATCAAAACTGATTTTGTGTTCACCTCTGCTTTCTGAAAAGAGTTTACTGAAGATCAATGAAGGAGAGCCACCTCATACACCTACCCTTTAACTGATGCTCGTTTAAGATGGCATCCCCTTTCGGCAAGCTGCACCTTTTAAGGTGCTGCTACACCCCCACTACCACCACCACCACCCCCACCACTGAATCTGTAACAGTGGAGTCAGATAAAGAAAAGAAAAAAAAAACTATTCTCCCCATGGGGTATAAATTTACCACCTCATCTTACTTGCATGCCATTAAAACTTTCATTCTCTGTCAGTTATCACTTCCCCTGGAGTATCCTATCAGTGATAATTAACCAAATCAAAAAGAGAGAGAATGTCACGGCGAGCAGGCATTGATTTTTGGAAGACAAATTCCAGGGCAAATTAGATTTTTTTTTGCAACTTTAAGGTTGTTACGCCTCTTTTCTTTGATTTTTTTTCTAATGATGTTAGAGTTGTAAACAAAACAAAGAGAAAAACAGATGCATATTTTAATAAATCTTGTCTTTATTCATGTAAAAAGGCTGAACTTCTTCACAACAGACGAGGCATGAGTGGACCTAAAATCATTTGTTGCAATGAAGGTTGTTCAGGAAGATGTTTCACTGAGAAATCCTTCCCTTAGGCTGAAACCTCCAGTGAAAAGGGATGCAGGCTTAACAATCTTAATTGTCTACCCGCTTTTATTTCCTGTCAACATGCAGAAAAATAGCTGTCTTCATAATAAATCTATGCAGACACAGAGAGGTTGCTGCCAAGTTAAGCAGTATTACTAAAAATAACCTGAAGATTGTTAATTTTGTGAATTTCAGAGCCATTTTAATGACTCACTCATTCTTCTTTTTTATAGTTTTCACAGTGTCTGAAAATGTATCTTTTGTGAGTTTTTAAAATTATGTTTTTCTTACAATCTGAAGGGAGACTGGGATGTTTTCTGACGTCCCTCAATAAAAACAGTTGCCTTTTGTTACCGGGTAAATTTGACAGAGGTGTTCTGAAAAGCACTAAATTGCTGTGATGTTACGTTCAAGGACCCGTCGCATCGAGCAGACAGGTGCTGGAAATCTAACAAATGTGAATAGTTTGACAACTTCTCAACAAAAGTCAAGGAAAAAGAAGCTGGAATGCTTGTTTTGGACACATTTAAGCCACAAGTCGAGCAGATTTTCCACGCTTCTCTAAGAGATTGTGTACTTTTTCAGATTGCCATTATTCCAGTGCTGTGAGACAGGGCAGTGATTTCATGCTGTAATCAGTCTTTACATCGATTTTACGTTTCCTGCTGCTCTGAGGTCCACAGAGCCATCAAATGCATATTTCAGCAGAGCTACAAATTTGCTGCATTCCAGTGGTGTGCCTGAAGGCATCTAATATCAGTCGGCTCACCAAGGAAACAGAAAGTGCCTGCAGTTTGAGGGCTGCAATGCATTGTATGCTTGACCAGACTATCCATCCATCCATCCATTTTCTTCCGCTTATCCGGGGTCGGGTCGCGGGGGTAGCAGCCTAAGTAGGGAGGCCCAGACTTCCCTCTCCCCAGCCACTTGGAGCAGCTCCTCTGGGGGAATCCCAAGGCGTTCCCAGGCCAGCCGAGAAACATAGTCCCTCCAGCGTGTCCTGGGTCTTCCTCTGGGTCTCCTCCCGGTGGGACATGCCCGGAACACCTCACCAGGGAGGCGTCCAGGAGGCATCCTAACCAGATGCCCGAGCCACCTCAACTGGCTCCTCTCGATGTGGAGAAGCAGCGGCTCTACTCCGAGTCCCTCCCGGATGACTGAGCTTCTCACCCTATCTCTAAGGGAGAGTCCAGCCACCCTGCGGAGAAAACTCATTTCAGCCGCTTGTATCCGAGCTTGACCAGACTAAACTAAACTAACGTGGCATGTCTAATCTGCATTATTCAGTGATACTTTTTAAATAAGGGGTTTGTTCTTCTGCCAATTTAATATATTAAATTGTGGTTATATTAAAAGACTGAGCGATTTGTCTTAGAAAGTTCAAGTTGTTAAATGGCTATAGGCTCCAACAAAGCAACAGGGGGTTAACTGACTATAGCTATTCCTGATGTTTTGTGCATAACATAGAAAAAATATAAAATCAGGCTGGTATTACATCAAATCAAGAACCTGTCTTGCTTGATTGGGCAATCTGTGATTTTGCATTTTTATCATGGAACACTAATGTTCACTAAGGTCGAGCCTGATTTATGCCTTCTGTTCTCGACGTATTGAACTACACCTCGTGCTAAAACTTACATCACAGTGTTAATGTTTTTTATTCTTGCATGTTGCACAGGAGACCCCTTGTATAATAGAAGGTGCAGTCTGCCTGTCTGTTAGCACAATATCTGGCATTGGTGGGTGGATTTTAATGAAACACTCAGAAAGTTGTTGGATGTACAAAGTTAAATGTAAGACAAAGGCGATGGTCATTGATTTTAGACAAGACTCCCCAGTTGTCAATCCTTTGGTCGTTAACGGTGAAGCTGTTGAGGTGGTGCATCAATATAAGTTTCTGGGAACTGTTCTTGATGACAAACTTACATTTGACCCCCATATGAACTCACTTTGTAAGAAGGTCCATCCAAAAATGTATTTTCATTTTTTCATTATTATTATTATTTCAGGAACTTTATTCGTGCTTATATGCAATGACGTACATAATTTTATGTCACTCACAGCTGAGAAAGCATGATTTGT
>JBBPBX010058837.1:0-14382 GCA_038048925.1 Garcialebias charrua | reverse complement strand
ATAAGGCATTTCCTTGAAGGCAAGTTATCTCTGTGAGGACATCAAGTTGAAGTAAATAAGAGAAAGTACTGTAGTTTCTTAGAAAGAAAAATCACGCGGAAGGTTTTTGTCACAAGTTTCATTTTTCCAATTTGTGTTTGTAATTAAAGTGTGCAGCACCAAGACATCCAGCGGATAATCTGGCCTTTCTGTATTAGATGGGAAGTGGACCATGAAAGTAATTGGTGAGTGTAGCACAAATTGGATGTAAGTGTGGTGCGGTTTTTACTCCTCTGAGGAAATATTTTCACAGCGATTAGAACAATGCTACGAATGCCATTTTTAAAAAGCTGTATAATGTTCATGTGCACATGCGTTTATTAATGAAAGTTAACAACTCAAAGGTAGAAATATTATGTGAAGCTTACAGTCAGCTGTGACTGTAATACTGACTGCTTTTTATGGGTGATTAAATAAAACATGAGAATGAAATCCAAATAGTTTTCATCACACAACTTAAAAAAAATATATAGAGTTCCTATTGCATGCTTTCAAAACAAACTGCTAAATAAAACGCAAATGTCAGTTTCAAAGTAGTTCTCTTAAAAAAAATTAACAAAATCTGAAAGTTATGCACCATAACTCATGTTCCCTGAAGGAAGGGAACGAGGTGCAACATACTTGCTATGGGAATTGCGCCCCGCACGATTACCTGAAGGAATATACTCACGCCTTTACGGCTAGGGGCGTCACCGCCGCGCCAGAGGCCCCGCCCTCTGGTTACTTAAGCGGCGTGCGCCCCTCCATCTTCCTCTTGAAGAGTGCACTTCACCGAGCTTTCAGCATTGAAAAGGGCCAGTTATGTTGCACCTCGTTCCCTTCCTTCAGGGAACATGAGTTATGGTGCATAACTTTCAGTTCCCTTTCAGTCATGTTCTCTCGGTGCAACATACTTGCTATGGGAACGTAATCCATTCACGCCCTTGAAATGCTCAGTAAAATGCATGCTAAGGAGAACGTCTGCCTCTGATCAGTAGGCATCCCAAGGTTACTTTCTACTGAATGTTAGAAAGAACAGCCTGAGTGACGTCACCTGCAGTAACATCCAAACTGTAATGCCTTGCAAAAGTATTCAAGGAGCTCCAATTCGCAGCAGCGCAGATGTCTGCAACTGGTATACCCTTGAACAATGACCAGGAAGTGGCAAGGCCCCTAGTGGAGTGAGCGTGCACTCCAGAGGGTGCCTGCTGACCTTTACTACTGTAGGCCCTTTTAATGGCCTCAGTCACCCAGTGTGAGAGGCGTTGTTTTGATAGGGCTCTCCCGGTAGCAGGTGCTGCAAAGCAGACAAACAGTTGGTTTGTTCTTCTCCATTCGGCTGTTCTCTGCATGTAGGTGCGTAAAGCCCTCACTGGGCAGAGAGCCTGTAGCCTTTCCTTATCCTGGTTCAGGACAGAGGCAGGTGGAAAAGAGGAAAGATCAAAGTCTAGACTCCTATAGTTCAAGGTCCAGACCTTGGGGGTGTATGCAGGATTAGGCCTCAGTGTGACCTTTGACCCATCTGTGGCAAATCTGGTGCACATTGGATGAACAGATAATGTGTGGAGGTCACCCAGTGGTGTAGTCTACATTTTTGTAGTGGGCATACCGTGCTTAGAAACCAAAGTTAGTAAAATGTAATCGTCAATTTATTTGGAATTTTAAGCATATTGAACAGTTCCAAATGTCTCTGATGCTTATATTTGAATAAATGAACAACAAACTTTGTACAACAGTTGGCTTTGTATTAAAAACATGTTATAAAATTTATAAAACCATATCAAAGAAAAGCACTGCACACCGATAGATTGTTATGGAAGTGTTTAACTACCGTTAACGTATCAATGACATGTACCTAATGGTATGTCATGTACCATTGGGCATTTTTAAGTGGGTATACTGAAATTCTTAAGTTTTTCTAGTGGGTATACTCCATATACCCGAGTATCACGTAGACTACACCACTGAGGTCACCCATGCGTTACGCCGAGCAAAGCGTCAGGAGTAAGGCCGTTTTATAAGATAGTATATCTACCGTAGTCTCACTCAATGGCTCGAATAGAGGGTCGCATAAAGCCCCCAAAACCAAACCGAGGTCCCAACCAGGAGTCAGGATCCTGCTGGGTGGTTTAGATCGAAGGACACCCTTCATAAATCTTATTATGATTGGGTGTGCTCCAGGTGTCCTGTTTCCCCAGCCTTCATGACAAGCAGAAATAGCTGAAAGGAAGACTTTAATCGTTGAATGAGAACGACCCTTTTCCAAGAGATCCTGAAGGAAGGTCAGGATTTGGACCAGGTTGCATGCATAAGAAACAATATTTCTTTCTGAGCACCAGGCCTCGAAGATACGCCATTTTTGGGCGTATAAAGATTGTGTTGACCCTGCGCGAGCATTCTGTATGGTTAATACCACGTTCTCGGGCAGGCCTGTCGCCATCAGCCTGTTTCTTTCAGCCGACAGACTGAGATTTCTGACAGTTTTTGGCCTGGGTGGCCGCAGCGCCTCCTCTGGTGAACCAGAGGCCAACAGCCCCTGGTTGTCCACCAGGTTTGGGAGAAGGCAGCTTGTCCCTGAGTTGTCCTGCTCAGGGATAATTGAGGACAGGTACAACCTGTCATCTCCATTAGACAGTTTTGGAGGAGAATTATTCTTATCCTCCTCCAAATTATGGGGTTGCAGACCACGTAGGCGAGCAGACCTCCTTACTCCAGTCCTTCTAGTGGAGTGGCCTCGACCATTGGCCCTTGGCTTCGATGAAGCTCTGGTGCCAGGCAAACTGACCGGGTCCCGAATAAATTTTAAAGACAGTTTTGGATCAGCACGTAGAGACAGGTCACGTGCTACCTGACTGCTGCATGAGTTTTGCGTGTCCCTCATTAATAACAAAGGAGCATTCGCCACACAAAAGCGTGGGGGGGTTCCTTTCAGTCTTGGTGATAAAGAGTGCAGTTCCCCTCGAACAACAGGAAGAGGAATCTGATTACGTTCAGACTTGTTTTTGTTTGCAGCCAGCTGAACACAGCTTCCTTGAAGGTGTGAAGCTTTAAGCTGCATGAAGGCGCCTGAAGCAGCCCCCCCGTCGAGAGACGTTGTCGACTCGGCTCCTTGAGCTGCGGCCACGTCACGTGCCCGTCTGTTTGGTGTATTGGCTGTCTCGCCATTGATAATGGGGCGAGAGCCTAAACACGTGACCCTCCTCACCTGCCTCTGTAAGGGGCAAGGAGGGTGTTTACAGACGCCACTGTGTCTGTACCGCAGATGAAACAGAGGCAGTCTGCCGGGGCTTATTAAATATTCTAACACCCCGTGGGCCGTGAGGGAGGGGGGGAGAAAAAAAAACTCCCTTTATGACGGCATGCAGGTCAGAAGGATCTGCTTTGCTGGGAGAAGCTGTGTGTTGTTGTTTTTTTTTTTTTTTTGGAGTCAGTAAAACAGAGAATTGCTGTTTCATGATTTTATTTGTGCTTACGTGACATGACGTATATGATTTTAAGTCACTCACAGCAGAGAGGGCATGATTGGTGCATGCTGAGAACAAACCAGCTTTTTGTACTATGTTACAAATAAAGTCTGGGTTTAGGCGGATCATTCCCGTTACCGCGTGGGCGGGTGACCGTGTAATATGAAAATGTGAGCCTGGTTCATCAGGCCCGTTTCTGTCTGTCGTCGCAACTTGCCGAAGAGGCCCTGTGTTTGGACATTTGGCGAGGGACAAACCTGTTCTTGTACCAGGCGTGCTCGTTACGAGGAGGGCCCGAAGGGGGTCTCTGCCTGGGCTCCTCCTCATACGCTGGCAGCTTTTGTGGTGGGGCACGCGTCGTCGAGTGGTGCCTGGGCTGGGCAGATCTTCCCCCCGCATTTTCCCTTGGGGGGACGAAGCGTCTACAGGGGATCCCCACCCGGAGATTGCGTCTTTGGTCCAGTTTCGTCTGAATCTGTTCCAAAGCTTTTCCAAACAGCTGTTCCGGCTGTATCGAGTGATGGAGAAAAGGCCCCTTTTGTCCCTCGGGTAAGTCCGTCAGTGTCATCCAGAGATGGCGGGTCGCAATGACCACCTCCGCCATCGCTCTGCCCTGAGCAACCGCGGTAGTCCCCATCATTCGGAGCATGAAGTCAGTTGTTCTGCGGGCTTCCTCCAGCAATTCGGCAGCCACCTGCTTGTTTGTTGCTACTTGAAGCTGCTGCAGCTTTTCTGCCAGGTAGGCTTGCATCAGCGTGGACGCGTTCATGGAGCGCGCCGCAAGTCTTTGAGCCCTGTAGCATTTCTCGAGAAGAGACGCCGAGGCCCGGCAGGCCCTCCTGGGAAGAGTTGGTTTTGCTCCTGAAGAGTTTGGGGCAAGGTGAGACGCCAGAGTGTCCTCTATTTGAGGCACGTTAGCTAAACCCACCTCGTCCATTCCATCCACGTCGAGAAATTGTGAGAGGGGAAGGAGCATAGAGTCAGAGAGTCTTTATTTTCATTTGCACCGCATGTGGTACATGTGATGAAAACGAGATTATGTACACGGGGTCCCAGTTACATCCAACAACAAATGCAAGAGAAAAACAGTAATAACATCTAGAATTAACTAAGAAAAACATCAACTAGTAATACACTAAGCCTAATATAGTGGAAATAAACAGCAGCACGAACATGAGTTTGTATGAGCAGATGGTCACAGATGAACACAGATGAACACAGCAACAAGAAAACAGATCAGCATCAGCACAATGTGATATTTTGCAGTGTTTATTTTTTTATTTTATTTTTATTTATTCATGAGTCTAACAGCCTCAGGGTAGAAGCTGTTCCTCAGTCTAGTGGTTCTACATTTGATGCTCCTCAACCTCCGTCCTGAGGGGAGTGGGGCAAAGAGTGAGTGTGCTGGGTGAGTGAGGTCTTTCATGATGCAGGTGGCTCTTTTCCTGCATCTGGAGGTGTAAATGTCTGTGATGGTGGGGAGACTGACTCCAACAGACTTCTGTGCAGCCTTCACCACTCTCTGTAGAGCTTTCCTCTCTTCAACTGTGCAGCCTCCATGCCACACGTTGATGCTGGAGCACAGGACGCTCTCCACTGCACACCTGTAGAAGGAGGTGAGGACTGGGCTGCTCAGACCAGCACGTCTCAGCCGTCTGAGGAAGTAGAGTCTCTGATGACCTTAGGGTCTCGTGGGTGAGTCCAGGTATGTGTTAGTTCCATGAGAAAGTCTGGGAACACAGGCATCCTTTGCCTCGTGGCAGCCTGCTGCTTTGAATAAAAGTAATTTCCCGCTAGCCTCGTAACCTGTTGGCGAGGCGGGGGTTCGGGCCAGGGCACCTGTAGTGCGTCCGCTGCTCTGTGGCACAGTTCAAACAGAGCAGGGATGGAAGAGTCCGTGTCCGGGAGAGCGGGTAGGGGGGTCTGGGCGAGTGCGTCACCCTGATCCTCCACCTCTACGTCCGCCTCCTCCATTGAAAATTCACCCGAGGCCGAGATCGATAACTCGTCGTCGTTCATCATACCCCGGGTGTCGAATTCGACAGTCAGGTCCTCCATGTTGGCCAACGTATCGGGGGTGTCACCCCATTCGACCCGCGTGCTGTCGTGTAAAGCCATACTCTCCAACTCCGGTGTGGGGGTGAGAGGCTCAGTGGTGTCTGCATCCGCAGACATGGCCGAGGTCCCCATGGCCTTGGCGACAATGTCGACCCGATGCCGCAGCACCGCATCCATCATGATGCTGCAGTGTGGGCAAGAGTCAGGTGCGTCCAATGCAGTTTTAGCATGAAGCATTCCCAGGCAGACAGGACAGGCCTCGTGGGTGTCCGTCGCCGCGAGATAAAAACCACAGCCACTTGCGAATCCTTCCAGAATTCTTCGTCTTCTTTCATGAGATATATCCTCCGTCGTGTTGCCTTCGCTGGCCAGCCCGCTAGCTTGACATAGCGAGGCAGCCTCCTTTTTTTTTTTAATGGCGTAGTTAGCGCCGTCGCAAAGCAATCTGTAGAGAGAGGAGAGAAAACTTCGGGGTTAGGTAGAAAAATGCTGGACTAGGCTTGCTAGTCCAGCAGTACGCAGGAAATAATTCTCTGTGCGCTCTGCGTAGGGAGCGAGCTCACCTCAAATGAGCGATGAAGGCACCAGAGAAGTCCCGCGAAGAGGTAGTTCAGGTTTAAGCGAGGTGAAGGGCAAAAAAGAGAAGATGGAGGTGCGCACGCCGCTTAAGTAACCAGAGGGCGGGGCCTCTGGCGCGGCGGTGACGCCCCTAGCCGTAAAGGCGTGAGTATATTCCTTCAGGTAATCGCGCGGGGGACGCAATTCCCATAGCAAGTATGTTGCACCGAGAGAACATGACTGAAAGGGAACCAAGGAGAGATGGCATGGTGGTGCAGTTGGTAGAGCTGATGCCTCTTAGCAAGAAGGTTGCTGGATCAAATCCCAGCTAGGGGCCTTTCTGGGTGGAGTTTGCATGTTCTCTCTATGCAAATGTAGGTTTTCTCCGGGTGCTCTGGTTTCCTCCCACAGACCAAAAATATGCATGTTAGACTGATTGGTAACTCTAAATTGCTGCTAGGTGTGAGTGAGAGAGTGACTGGTTGTTTGTCTCTATGTGTCCCTGTGATGGACTGGAGACCTGTCCACAGTGTCCCCCCGCTTTTCGCACAGTAGCCGTGTTTCCATCAAGGTTTCTAGATGCACATTTTGAAGCATCGCATCAGAAAAGCTGAATGGAAACGGCAAAATGCGATTTAACTTCCTCTAATTCGCCCCAAAGTTGATACGCTCGCTTGAGGTGGAATTCTCCAGTTCCCCGGGCGCTTTCTGGCTGCTCACTGCACCACCTGGTGGTGGTTGGGTTAAATGCAGAGACGAATTTCGTCTGTGTATGGGAAACATACACAGATGACAGAAAAATACATTATTATTATTATTATTTTTGGGGGTTTCGAAACAGAGCTGATGCGCAAAACGACAGATGGAAACAGTTCTGCCGTAGCAAACATTTACGTCACGTGACTGATCAGCTGTTTCCGCTCCGGACAACATGTAACATCGCTAAAACTAGTTGGCATGACAGAATAAATACAACTTGCCCGATAGCAACACATACCTGAAATATTCTCTCCATTTTGACGAGATGTGTGGCCGGGTTCTGTTTTCAACCGCTACTTCCTGTTTACTGTAGACATGCGTAACGCTGACGTCTGACGTAATGACGCTGACGTCTGACGTAATGACGCTGTGCGTGGCCCGGTAGATGCGATTCAAGCCAGTTGATGGAAACACTTCTGCTTCGCATTAATTTGTATTTAGATATTTGCGAGATTTCAAAAATTAGCTCAAAATTCGAAATGAAAATAGATGGAAACATGGTGACTGATGGCTGGAAATACACACCAGAGATCCCTGTGACCCAAAAAGGAAGAAGAAGGGGAAGATGATGGATGGAAATCCAGGGAGATGTTTGATTTTCATTTACCCACTATCATTTTAGACAGATAATAAATAAATAAAATAAACGCATGAACAAATTCATTATTTGGAACAACTGGTTGGTATTGAGATTTTTGTTTTGAGCAGTTATCCGTTTGTAGTTCGGTAAGTCGTTCAAATTCACTGAAGTGATCCAGAAACAGAGTATGGAGAAATCTGAAGGCTTTGGACGCTTTCTGCTGATTCATGGAGTTTTATCATAATACTGGCCATAGCCTGGCTGCATACTCTAAACTGGGCTGTTGTGTGGTTTAAGAGTGGGAACTGATGGCAAGAGCTTCAACACTGGGGGGCAAGTAGCTGTTCAAGGACTAAAGCCTTCAGAAGCACAAAGCATAGACAGATAAGTGTACCATCATGGTTCTGTGCCTTCAATACCAGACAGCAGCAACAAAAAGGCATTGCATATTGCTGTTTGTTTGATAAAATATCAAACTATAAATAATGATATTCTCTCCCAGCCTAAAGTGACACAATAAAACAGATGATCACAGTTTAAATAAATATGTTTATTAAAGAGGCACATTTTCAGACTAGCAGGATGCAGCTAAGCTTAATCAGTTTTGTCTGATTAATGACCTAAACAAATAATCAATTGTTACAAACGCTAGGATTACATTTTTCAAAATGATTGATCGAAAAACCATTTCAGTACAACTTAAAACGGAAGAATATGAAGTACTGTACAAGAAATCTAATGCTAATATTTATATGCTTGACTGGAATAAATGTCAGTTGTTTGTATATTTGTCAAGATAATGTTACGTCTAAGGGAGGAATATCAAACAAACAACGAGTGACAGCAACTTTATGGATGAGGAACAAGTTTTCTAAAGCAACTCAACTAAAAGTGTCAAAAACATGGTTTTGTAAAAAAAAAAGAAGCAAACTTTCTAAAATATATTTTCATGTTCCTCAGATAGAGTCCTGCTGATTATCCATGCTGCTGAGTTTTTGCCTTTAAGCTGTTGTTTTCATACCCATCTGCTCACAACAGACTCATGTTCAGGCTGCTGTTTAATACACCTTATTCATCCATCCATCCATCCATCCATCCATCCATCCATCCATCCATCCATCGTCTTCCGCTTTTCCGGGGTCGGGTCGCGGGGGTAGCAGCCTAAGTAGGGAGGCCCAGACTTCCCTCTCCCCAGCCACTTGGAGCAGCTCCTCCGGGGGAATCCCAAGGCGTTCCCAGGCCAGCCGAGAAACATAGTCCCTCCAGCGCGTCCTGGGTCTTCCTCTGGGTCTCCTCCCGGTGGGACATGCCCGGAACACCTCACCAGGGAGGCGTCCAGGAGGCATCCTAACCAGATGCCCGAGCCACCTCAACTGGCTCCTCTCGATGTGGAGAAGCAGCGGCTCTACTCCGAGTCCCTCCCGGATGACTGAGCTTCTCACCCTATCTCTAAGGGAGAGTCCAGCCACCCTGCGGAGAAAACTCATTTCAGCCGCTTGTATCCGAGATCTTGTTCTTTCGGTCATAACCCAAAGCTCATGACCATAGATGAGGGTGGGAACGTAGATCGATCGGTAAATTGAGAGCTTTGCCTTTTGACTCAGCTCTCTCTTCACCACGACAGACCGGTACAGCGCCCGCTTCACTGCGGATGCTGCACCTATCCGCCTATCGATCTCACGCTCCAGTTTTCCCTCATTCGTGAACAAGATCCCGAGATACTTAAACTCCTCCACTTGGGGCAGGACCTCCTCCCCGACCCGGAGAGGGCATGCTACCCTTTTCCGGCTCAAGACCATGGCCTCGGATTTGGAGGAACTGATCCTCATCCCGGCCGCATCACACTCGGCTGCAAACCGCTCCAGCGAAAGCTGTAGATCACGAACTGATGAAGCCAATAGGACCACATCATCTGCAAAAAACAGAGAAGCGATTCTAAGGTCACCAAAACGGATCCTCTCAACACCTTGGCTGCGCCTAGAAATTCTGTCCATAAAAGTTATGAACAGAATCGGTGACAAAGGGCAACCTTGGCGGAGTCCAACTCTCACCGGAAACGAGCCTGACTTACTGCCGGCAATGCGGACCAAGCTCTGACACCGGTCGTACAGGGACCTAACAGCCCTTATCAAAGGGCCTGGTACCCCATACTCCCGGAGTACCCCCCACAGAACCCCCCGAGGGACGCGGTCGAATGCCTTCTCCAAGTCCACAAAGCACATGTAAACTGGTTGGGCAAACTCCCACGCACCCTCCAGGACCCTGTTGAGGGTGTAGAGCTGGTCCAGTGTTCCACGACCAGGACGAAAACCACACTGTTCCTCCTGAATCCGAGGTTCGACTATCCGACGGACCCTCCTCTCCAGAACCCCTGAATAGACCTTACCAGGGAGGCTTAAGAGTGTGATCCCCCTATAGTTGGAACACACCCTACGGTCCCCCTTTTTGAATAGGGGAACCACCACCCCAGTCTGCCAATCCAAGGGAACTGCCCCCGATGTCCACGCGATATTGCAGAGTCGCGTAAGCCAACACAACCCTACAACATCCAGAGCCCTAAGGAACTCCGGGCGAATCTCATCCACCCCCGGAGCCTTGCCACCGCGGAGCTTTTTAACCACCTCGGCGACCTCAGCACCAGAGATCGGAGAACCCGACCCAAAGTCCCCAGGCTCCGCTTCCTCAGTGGAAGACGTGCCAGTAGGATTGAGGAGGTCTTCGAAGTATTCCGCCCACCGACTCACAACATCCCGAGTTGAGGTCAGCAGCACGCCACCCCCACCATAAATGGTGTTGGTCGCGTACCTCTTTCCCCCCCTGAGACGCCGGATGGTGGACCAGAATCGCCTCGAAGCCGTACGGAAGTCATTCTCCATGGCCTCTCCGAACTCCTCCCACGCCCGAGTTTTTGCCTCAGCAACCACCCGAGCCGCATGCCGCTTGGACTGCCGGTACCTATCAGCTGCTTCCGGGGTCCCACAAGCCAAAAAGGCCCAATAGGACTCCTTCTTCAGCCTGACAGCATCCCTCACTGCCGGTGTCCACCACCGGGTTCGAGGGTTGCCACCACGACAGGCACCAACAACCTTGCGGCCACAGCTCCGATAAGCTGCCTCGACAATAGAGGCGCGGAACACGGCCCACTCGGACTCCATGTCCCCCGCCTCCCTCGGAACGTGTTCAAAGCTCTCCCGGAGGTGGGAGTTAAAGCTCCGTCTTACGGGAGACTCTGCCAGACGTTCCCAGCAGACCCTCACAATACGTTTGGGTCTGCCAGGTCTGACCGGCATCCTCCCCCACCATCGGAGCCAACTCACCACCAGGTAGTGGTCAGTTGACAGCTCCGCCCCTCTCTTCACCCGAGTGTCCAAGACATGCGGCCGCAGATCAGATGAGACGACAACAAAGTCGATCATCGAACTGCGACCTAGGGTGTCCTGGTGCCAAGAGCACATATGGACACCCTTATGCTTAAACATGGTGTTCGTTATGGACAATCCATGACGAGCACAGAAGTCCAATAACAGAACACCACTCTGGTTCAGATCAGGGGGGCCGTTCCTCCCAACCACACCCCTCCAGGTCTCACTGTCATTGCCCACGTGAGCGTTGAAGTCCCCCAGTAGAACAAGGGAGTCCCCAGGAGGCGCACTCTCCAATACCCCCTCCAAGGACTCCAAAAAGGGTGGGTAGTCTGAGCTGCCGTTTGGTGCATAGGCACAAACAACAGTCAGAGCCCGTCCCCCCACACGTAGGCGAAGGGAGGCTACCCTCTCGTTCACCGGGGTGAACCCCAACGTACAGGCACCAAGATGGGGGGCAACCAGTATGCCCACTCCTGCTCGGCGCCTCTCACCAGGGGCAACTCCAGAGTGGAAGAGTGTCCAACCCCTCTCAAGGAAACTGGTTCCAGAGCCAGAGCCATGCGTTGAGGTGAGTCCGACTATTTCTAGTCGGAAACTCTCAACCTCACACACTAGCTCAGGCTCCTTCCCCACCAGAGAGGTGACATTCCATGTCCCAATGGCCAGCTTCTGTAGCCGAGGATCAGACCGCCAGGGTCCCCGCCCTCGGCCACCACCCATCTCACATTGCACCCGACCCCTTTGGCCCCTCCCACAGGTGGTGAGCCCATGGGAAGGGGGACCCACGTCTCCTCTTCGGGCTGTGCCCGGCCGGGCTCCATGGGTAAAAGCCCGGCCACCAGGCGCTCGCCAGCGTGCCCCACCTCCGGGCCTGGCTCCAGAGTGGGGCCCCGGTGACCCGCGTCCGGGCGAGGGAAAACTTAGTCCATTTATTTCACTCATCATAAGGGTTTTTGGGTTTTTTAATACACCTTATTATATTACAAAATTATTGTTTAGTGTATATCTTAGATCCATGTACAGGTAGTCCCCGACTTACGAGCGAGTTCCCTTACGAGGTTCTCGTAAGATGAAAATCTCGTAAGTCCGTACATGTAAAAAAAACCTATTTCTTACTTTGAGCGCAGCTTCTCTCATCTTTTAGCTCTGCCACGTTATGTCTGAGGTCCCCAGCTTTCTGCAGCACCACGCAGTCCAAACTGTTTAAAGGAAGGACTGTTAGTACACTAACTTCATACATTTGGAGCCAGAAAAATATTTAATAAACTTACCGAAAGCTGTTTATCCGCAGTGTTCATTCATCCAAATAAGCTGCCCATGTTACCTGTTGTTAGCCCCCACCAGATTAGGCCTTCTCTCGTTAGCGCTCGTTAGCATGTAGCACATACAAAAAAGGCTGTCGGAGCTGCTTCTCCATGTTAGCTGGTGTCCATCGGACATCTTATGCCTGGTACCCACCGGAGCCCTGTCGGGCGGTTGAAGCGGCCGGTTTACATTCAAAGTCTATGTGGAGACGAGTCGAGGCACGGCGAACCGTGAAGCGGCGCGTTTTGAGTGATTGAAGCGGCGCGCCGGCACACGGCAGTTCCTTTCCACGCACGCGCGCATCCAAAGCAACCTACGCGTCGAGCCGCCAACGTCATAAAATTCAATCTCTGGTGGCTCGACGCGTCCAGCAAACAGTCGGGAGAGCCTCTGCTATGTGATGACACAACGACAACGGGACTTTTTTTGGACTTTTTAAACTTACCTGATTGTGCCTCCATGAATTGGAACCAAACTCCGGTAAGAAACGTGGCATTTTAAACAGTTGCTCCTGTCCACTCCAGCGTTTGATCACCCCAAACATAAAAAAACGTTTTAATCTCAACAAAGACTGTCTGAGATGCAGTTCGGCTCGTAGAAAACCCACTCCAGTAGGAGCGGGGGTCACGTGTTGCTGATTTTATCTGCCAGCAGCATGAAAACACAACAACTGATGACCCTCTGCCTCCCCCTAGTGCGCGTCATCAGACGCGTCCCAGTGGGTGCCCGGCATCAGTGACAAGCGGCCAAAAGGGGGCGGCAGGAGCGTTCTGACAAGTTTGGTGGGGACCAGGCATCAGGCGAGCTCCCGGCCGCCGGCCGTCAGTTCGGCTTGGTTCTGGTCGGGTCCGCTTAGCATTCAGCCTAGCCTTAGCTTAGCCCATGAGCTAATGTTGTCGCGCGCGCTTTGGGAGCGATCGCTGAACGATCTGCTGCTGCTGCTCCATTCCAGACACATCCACAAAGTTCACCGAGTGTTTCCAGCTAATTTATCCGTATGAGGCAACCTCTGATCGGACGCACGGTCCTCAAAAGCCAGCAGCTCCCGGTCGGTCTCTTCGCCGGCATGTCTACAGTAATCCCCGCCCGCTTAGCTCCGCTCGTTGCATGGTCAGGCGGCCGCGATCCGCTCGTTTTATGTCTGCCGGAAGCGCGTTGGGAGCGATCGCTAATACGCTAAAAATTGAAATAAAACATAAAAATAACAATTATACTTTATTTATAAAGCCATTTAAAACAACCACAGCTGCAACAAAGTGCTGTACACATGAAATTCTGAACATTTAAACACACACAAAAAATATATATATTTTTTTTCATATTTTTATTAAATATGATAACCTCGTAAAGTCGGATCCTCGTAAGTCCAGACGCTCGTAAATCGGGGACTACCTGTATACTGTTTCTTTTTTATACTTTGTATTTTTGCTATCTTTGGGTGTAACTGGGAGCTTGAGTACACAAGGACAATGAATGACAATAAAGAACGTTGAACCTTGACTATTAACAGAAATGTGTCATATTTCCTCCATTTTGTCCACAGTGCCTGATTATAAGGGTTGAACTTTGACCAACGTCAGGCCCATCAACATGTTACACTTTACTTGATGAGGCAACAAACCATTGCTGACTGGCAACATTGCATTGTAAATGCATGCTTTCAGTGTAAAAAAGTACTGTTGTCAAATTGTGTCTGATCCGGCCAAATAGGCGGCATTTCTTTTAATTCAGTGTTTTTGAACCAATCAGCATTTTGAAAGCTGATGTTTTGTATACGGTAGGTTTTATTTACAGGGTTGCTTCATAAAAACCTTACACCCAGCTCACCACAATGTGTTTTGCTCATCCAATTGGTGGGGTTAAAAAATTCGGTGGGTTCTTCCCACTTTGTGCTGCGTGCCTGCAGCAGCACACCCCCATCAATTACATGCTACAATCACACGCCGAACACAAACAAAGAACGTGTCGACACTTCAAGATACAGCTCTGCTCAGGCACGCACACACCCCTGCTCACAAACGCTCGGCCGTCCAAACAGTGTAAAACCCCTGACAGCATAAATTACTGGGCAGAAAAAGGTGAATGCACTGTACATGCATCAAGCCTCGTCTGCTGTCAGAGGCGTGAGACGAGGAAACAAAGGAACCTGCAGGGGCTGAACCTTAAGAGGATGAAAGACGAATCAGAGGAGAAACTAATGTAGAAGAAAAAGTGTGCTGGAACGAGAACTGGCCAGTAGAACGGACAGAAAAAAATGCCAGTAGTGTCTTTAAGG
>JBBPBX010058836.1:0-21969 GCA_038048925.1 Garcialebias charrua | reverse complement strand
TATATCTTTTAATTAATAACATGTCTGTTTGGGGATGATTGTGTTGTGACCTGTCGTACAGAAACATCAATAAAACCGTGTGGTTATGCTGTCAGTTTACAGCATATTCATTTGCAACCTGTTTTATATGTGTGTATGTGCTGCTTGGTAGACGGTCCAGACTGAGTGATAGACTCGCTTTGCTACAAAGGTTATTAAACAATGGGTGAATTGCATTTCAGGTGGTTGGTATTCCCACCTAGAACACTAAATGTCACACTGCTTCTTTAATTGCATTTAAATAAAAAGCACAAACATTAATCAAGACCTGCGAACTATCTTGAGGTTCTTTGTTTTTCCTGTTTGTCACACATGACATTTATTTCAGGCAGTTCATTTACAGCACATGGTGTCAGTGCTCACACTCTATGGAATTTACCATAAAGCTCCGCTGCACAGTCTGTGGTGAAGAAACCCAAGAGCGGCTGCATGTATGTGCACACTGCAAAGATTTCACCTTTACAAATGAGTACCATGTAACCAGTTCATCAGAGCCAACCCCGTCTTAATCATCTCTCCACACTTTCTGCTTTGCTGAGCTCGGTGTCTCTATGGAGTGACGAGCTCACAGCCAAGACCCACATATCAACTGCAGACTAATTAACGAGCTGGCTAACGGGAGAGACTTAATGAAGATTTTGACACATAGACTCCTTCAGACAGACTCTGTATCAGGTAATAAAGCAGGACAAACTAAAGCCCTCAGCTAATAATGTGCTGCATGGACATCATTATTTATTATGGCAATCATTTTGTTCTTTTTGAATTGGACAGTTAAACCTAATACATACAAGTGCATGAAATTGATTGATTTTGTTGTTCAAGCGACAGTTTGATCCTTGAATGTTACCTCTTGACTTAGTAAATACTGTAAACATAAATTTAAATTTCCGTTATCAGTTGCTGCTTGAGAACACTTGACATTAGCTTGACAACAATGGAAACATACTGTTTTTTACACTTTTGCATTTTTGTTTTGGAAATCAGAAACAAGTTGTGAAATGTTGAATACTACTGCAGGGTACCATTTACCATTTACCATTTATAATATTGAAATAACAACAATGACACAATCAAACAATCTGAACTTTTGTTTTTGACTCCGGTTTTTGTGTAAAACGAACATCAACATTTTTATATCCACTAATTTATGTTGGTAGCAGAAGATAAAATAATTACCAGTATTATAACTAAAAGCAGAAAAAACAAGGTGTAAATATGTACTTCTGTGCCTCCCTCTCTGACACTCTGGCCGTCTAGAGCAGAATGTGAAACCCACTTACAAAAGGGGGCCAAAATTTAAACATTTTTCAAACTAAGGGCTGGTTTTCGAATCTACATTAACTCAAGTTAGATACCCGACATATTTTCTTGGTTACAGATTCCTCAACAAGAGTTTGACTGGTTTCATTTGACGTTCTTTGTTGCACTTTTGACATCATAATCAAATATTACTGAAAAAATTTAAGTGATAAAAGTATTTTACATTTAAAATAACATCCTGGGGGCCAGATAAGATGTCAACGAGGGCAACATTTGGCCCCCGGACCTTGAGTTTGACACCCAGTCTCCAGATGATGCCATTGCTTTAGCAGCTCACACCTTCATCAGCCATCTGGAGAAGGTCAACACTCTTCATTGACTACAGCTCAGTATTCAACACCATAATCCCCTCCAAGCTGGTCTCCAAGCTCACCACATTAGGCCTGGAGAACTCCATCTGCTGCTGGATGCTGGACTTCCTCACCAACAGACCACAGGCTGTGAGAATTGTCTGTCAACTCTCCTCCACACTAGTCCACAGCACCGGTACACCTCAGGGCTGTGTCCTCAGTCCACTCCTGTACTCACTATTTACACGACTGTACTGCCATCATAACTCTAACGTCATCATCAAGTATGCTGATGACACCACCATCCTGGGCCTCATCACCAACAACGATGAAAGTGTCTACAGAGATGAGGTTAAATCACTGACCAGCTGGTGTCAGGAAAATAACCTCTCTCTTAATATCAGCAAAACAAAGAAGATGATAGTGGACATCAGGAAACAACGTGGAGGCCAGCACTCCACCACCAACATAAACAACGCTGAGGTCTGGATCAAAAAAGTAACGTTGGGCTACGGATGGAGCCCTGTATCTACAGCTATGTATCTCTGCTTGGAAGTCCTTGGGGGGTGGCTAGGAGCTCTCAAGTTCACCACTGGGCCTGGGGGTCCTGTTCTGTGCAGCAAATCAGAGCCCAGGTTACATATCACAATGCTCTCTTTCTTAAAGAGACATGTCCTGACATGATTTATTTCTTGTGCATCTTACGTTTGTAAAGGCTTTGCGGATCAGCTCTGGGAGGTGCTGGTCAACACATTTAACTCTTCCCTCACACTGTCAACAGTTCCCACCTGCCTCAAGGCTGCCACCATTGTCCCCGTTCCAAAAAGCTCTACAGTGGCTGGCCTGAATGACTATCGGCCGGAAGCCCTCACCCCGATAGTTGCTTTGAAAAACTGGTCATGACCCACATCAAAGCTAACATCACCATCAATGAGGACCCTCATCAGTATGCATACTGTGAGAACTGATCAACAGAGGATGCCATCTCCTCTGTGGTCTATACTGCTCTCACCCACTTAGAACAGAAGGACTCCTACGTCCGTATGCTCTTTGTGGACTTCACATCTGTCTTCAACACCATGATTCCCCAGACCCTGAAGGACACTAGGCCTAACTTCCTCTCTATGCAACTGGGTCCTAGACTTCTTAACCAACAGACCACATTCTGTGGAGATCCACAACTTATCCTCCTCTACCATAACCCTCAGCACAGGCTCCCCCCAGGGCTGTGTGATGAGCCCCCTCATGTTCCCTCTGCTAATGTATGACTGCACACTGACCCATCCAGGCTGTCGTACTGTAAAGTTTGCAGATGATATAGCGGTGGTTGGATGCATCAAAAACAATGATGAGTCCAGCTACAGGCAGGAGGTGGAACACCTGGAGAGCTGGTGCAGGACGAACATCCTTCACATCACTGTGAATAAGATGAAGGATATGGTCATGGACTTCTGAAGGAATAAACACAGTCTCCCCCCACCACCGAACATCGGAGTACCTGTGGTGGAAGTGGTCTCCAACTACAAGTACTCTGGTGTACACCTGAATGATGACCTCAGCTCGGTCAACAACACCACCAGTCTGATCAAGAAAGCTCATCAATAGGGTTGGGCATCGTTTGAATATGAGCGATTCCGGTTCCGATTCTTCGTTTCAATTCCGATTCCTTTTTATCCAGATTCTTTTTGTAGGCGGGGTTAAAAAAAAGACATGAATTTAATTCAGCTCAGTTAATTTATACTGTATAACGCCAAGTCACAACAGAAGTCATCTCAGGGCACTGAACAGAAACAATTGAATATAAAAATAATAAGTTAACAGAAACTATCATATAAAAATAATAAGTTAATACTATTTATCTGAGGAGACTGCTTTGAGTTTAACTCCATCATGTTATAAATGAACTACAGTAGTTAGGCAGAGTTCTTTCAGGATGAAATAATTTGAACTTCTATATGAATTTTAATTCTATGAACTTTTTCCTTTTTGTTAAATTTACCGTACTATGAAATTTTCACAGGGACATTTTCAACCAGTATGTAAATATCAAACTTATGAACTTCAATATGTTATGAGTTTTCTTTTCGCAGGGGTACACGTTCACAAGAGAGCTTTATGTTTGAAAACCTCATGGAAACATATTTCCACATGTCCAATGTGTGATGCTCAGCCATGTTACTGAGCTCTCAGTGATGGGCTAACCTGCTGCAGAATATCAAACAAAATTATTATTATTATAATAAAAAAGAACAACTTGTACAATCCAGTCCAGGTTAGCAGCAGGTACAGTATAAAATCAGAAATGGTTCTTGTTGAGGAAAATGATCATATCTGCTTCTCAGGCAGTATGTGTGAGTGTTCTGGACAGACAGTGTCTCCTGCAGTGGAGAACATGTTTGCTGGGTGTAGAAGAAGCTTGAACACATAAAAATGAGGATGCAAGATCTGACAGCAAAGGATAAGTCTTGTGTTGGTTCCACCACCAGCAGCAGGATCCTCAGACAGAACGGCTGGTGGAATGTCCTGGTACATCTGCAGCCCTCATTCCATTTGTTTCTTCATGGACATGAAGCTGTGGCATTACGTGCCTCTTCCTCAGCAAAAAGCTCCTCCAGTGGAGACTTTCTGGACAGACTGCAGGGAGGTGGTTCCTAAACAAACAACAGGTTCATCAGTAGTATCAGTAAAAATAGATTATTAAATCATTATTAAGATTGAGAATGTATATAATTTCAGCTATCATAGACTTATGCTGAATCCTCACCAAACGCATCTTGCGCAGCCGAAGCAGCCACTTTACATTGAAAGTCTATGTGGCCGCGCATCTTGGAGCAGCGGGGCGTGACGCGGCGCATCTACAGCATTTCAAGCAGCGCAGCAGAGCACAGCAGCTCCTTTTCATGCACGCGCGCGCCCAAAGCAGCCAAGCAACCAAGCAGCAGAAGCTAAAATATTCATGCTTTTGGCTGCTCGGCGCGGAGCAGCAACCACTCTGCTATGAGATGACGCAACGACGACGGGACTTTTTGTGGACTTTTTAAACTTACCTCGTCGAGCCTCCTTGAAGAAACCCGCCATCCGGTAAGAAACGTGGCTTTTTTACAGTAGCTGCTGTCTGCTCGAGCGTATGATCACCCCAAACATAAAAAAAACGTTTTAATCTTAACAAAGACTTTTTGAGCTGCAGTTCGGCTCGTAAAAAACCCACTCAAATAGTAACGAGGCTCCCGTGAAGCTGATTTTATCTGCTCGGTGCACAGAAAAACAACACTATCTGACCAGGAAGGGAGCCACACGCTGCTCCCAATGCGCGTCTGCAGTGGAAACAGACATCTGTTGACAAGCATCAAACACGGTGCATTGGGAGCTTTTGGATGCGTTCAGTGAGGACCAGGCATTACACTCTCCTCCTCATCCTCCACTCCCTCATTCTCAAGCCTTTCTTCAGACTGCATGGTGACCCCATCATCTCAACAGTCTTTCTCAAGAAAGAGAATTACTAGTATTTAGATTTCATATTTTAATAGCAGAAAGGACAGTTGTACATGAATTACATTTCACCTGCTCCATCAGTTTTCTCTGGATCTGCTCCCAGACACGTCATCCATCTTCTGTTTAAAGAGCAGAGCAGCTCTTCTCCACCTTATAACAAGATGATTAACTTATTTGACAAGTGGTCCATGGTAGGTGGTGTGTACTTGTGTTGATGGTTTTCACCATATACCTGCAAACATATAAACAAACATGTCCCTGTTACTGTAACGTTAGCTTAGTATGGACAATTATTAGCTCTGTTGTTATTGCCTAACTAACCTAAATGTTGGTGATTCCACATCTGAAAAGAGATGCAACCTTTTCACAATATATGCTGTAACCGTTCTGTGGCACTCTTCATTCAGTTACACTGACATATTTCCCTTGGATGCTGTGGTGAACATCATGGAGCCTGGCTATCATTATTAGCCATTTCAGGTCGTTTATCTAAGAAAAAATATGAGCTAACGTTAGCATCGTGTTTGCATTTGAGCTGACCTACCGTTTTAAGTAGAGTATAACTTGTTAGCTGCCTTAATGTTGGTATGAGACGTAGTTTATAGTTTTATTTACCTAATGGAGCCAGAGAAGGGGGCTGTAAAAACAGTCCGGCGGAGGACCACCCTGTTACTTCTGAGGGTCGGACCCGGACGAAGCGAAAATAATCCAGCGGAGTGCGTCAAAGACGGGACATGTTTTTACTTTTCCACCCTCCTTTGTACAATATAAAATTATTGCAAGTGCTACACTGAGCTGACTGGTCATTTTATTAAAGCCACTCTTTTGATGGCAGTTGCTCACTTTCCATGTTTGGGAACACTTCCGGTGGATTTTTCTTCATTGGTTTTTGGCGGGCTGCTTCTTCTTCATTGGTGTTCGGCGGGCGGCTTCAACTTCTGGTGGTGGACTAGGCATCGAAAATAAATATTTTGAACGATTTTGGGAAAACCGGACAGTTAGTCCCGGTTCCAAACGATTCTCGATCCTCGATGCCCAACCCTACTCATCAAATACTCTACTTCCTTAGACGGCTGAGACGAGCTGGTCTGGGAAGTTCAGTCCTCACCTCCTTCTACAGGTGTGCATTGGAGAGCATCCTGTGCTCCAGCATCAATGTGTGGCATGGAGGTTGCACATCTGCTGAAAGAAAAGCTTTGCAGAGAGTGGTGAAGGCTGCACAGAAATCTGTTGGAGTCAGCCTCCCCACCATCACAGACATCTACACCTCCAGATCCAGGAAGAGAGCAACCTGCATCATTAAAGACCCCACTCACCCAGCACACACACTTTTTGCCCCGCTCCGCTGAGGTAGAAAGCTGTGGAGCATTAAGTGTAGAACCACTAGACTGAGGAACAGCTTCTACCCTGAGGCTGTTAAGCTCATGTTATCTAACCAGGACAATCACAGTGGGGAAAAAAAAAAACTGTGAAAAATCGCTGTAATGCTACTTGGTTGTTGATATGTGCTGCTGACTCTCCATGATGCTGATCTCATGCTACTGATTATTTTGTGTTGCTGTGTTCATTGGCCCTCATCTTCTCGTGCGGACTCATGTTCGTGCTGCTGTTGTTTTGGTGCATTGTTTTTGTACCATTAGTGCTATAGTGGACCTACCCAGGGTCAAACTGAAGTCTTTTTGAACTGTTCCAGTGATGACCTTTACTAACCTTTCAGTGAACAGACATTTACTACAAATTATTCCATTAGTTGTAATCTGAGAACATAGTCACCAAAAGAGACTATTGGCTTCTTTAATTTTATTCTAATGTAATCAAAAGAATAACTTTTTGTCATTTTCATGATATGTATTATGCTGTGTTATTCTGTAATGTGAAACATTACTGTGTCACTTCTGCACTAACGGTGGTGTCCACAAACTGTGTGAAAGTTGAAGGCCCGGGTCAGAGAGGCCCGGCCGTTTTGTTTAGAAATGGAGAAGTCCGTTAATCCGTTGTTTTCATGAGAACGGCTCCAACACCCTCTAAACAATTTCTCTTTGCTCTGACTCTCACCTTGAATTCTGATAACGTGAAAGTGAACTCTTTTGACGTGTCTCTAACTCTCCTCGCTTGGCCCACGGACCAATGAGGAAACTGTGTTCTAATCTCAATACTTTAGAAAAAGCGTTTTGTTTTACGGAACGCTTCAGAGTTGGCAGGGATGTGAACGCTGCAGAGTTTGAATGGACAGAGACCTGAAAGCTCTCTGCCTTGGTCAGCTGATTAAGTTTGGTCAAAAGCCAAAGACTGACTTATCAGCTGGAACTTCATGGATGACTCCATGAAGTTCACAGAGCAAAAGCTCTCTATGACTTTCTGGAGGAAAGCTTTATTTTGAAACTAACCCAGAAGCTGCCACTGTCTTTGACGAAGAAGGCAGGCGTCACGACACGTGAATCCATGAACACACCGAGGTACACCGGACTTCATAGGCCCAGAACCTGTGAGGCTCAGACTGCTTCTGCAACTACCAACCGAGACTGAATGTCAAACAGGTACAGAGTTGCGGATGTTTCTTGGAACGTGCTGTGAAGTCGAGCTGGTTCTCGTACGGAGGAGTGTCATTTCTGGAAATTTTTAAAATACAAACTACAAACATCTCTCATTAATTAGGAGAAAATTTCAATACAAAGATGGGATATGAAAGAAATGATAAAGCTTTCAAGCTGATCGCATCAAGGCTTGAAGAGCTTGAAGTATTAAAGCAGAAGCACATTCAAAGAAGTGAGAAAGCTCACCAGGAAAGCCTTGAGGTACAACGTTTGTTAAGAGAATCAAACATAAAACGGTATGCTATAAATGTTTGTGAAGCTCACAGACAAAGCAATGACCCGATTTGGTTCAAACAAAAACCAGTCAAAAAGGTCAAATCCCACTCGCTAGAGCTGGAAGGGACAAGTTCATCAATTCCCTATCCTAACATAGGTGAGAAGAAACATGTTTTTCAAACTAACAAACCACGAAATGTTGATGCCAGCTAGAACAATGACCCGAAGTGGTTAAAAAGTGACCCATTATGGTTTAAAAGGACGTGCCCAGTCCCTGCGACTCGGACAAAACTGTCAGAGATAAGCAAAAAACCACAAACGGTAGGTGTCCGCTCTTTAAGTGACCCCCTGTGGTCTACACCGAGCAAAGGCCCTGTCCCTACACCTCGGACTAGACAGTCCGGGAGTAGTAAAAGGTCACGGAAGTTCCAGAAAAAAGGTAACATACCCCTAAGCTCTGAGGAGATAGTGGACATAAGTTGGTTGTTTGAAAACTTGAATGTTACTGAGGGTGACCAAACTGGTACATTGAGTGACCTTGTCTTTGATAACTCAGAGCACATGAATAACTCAGAGTACACAGTTGATGACAAAGACAGCAAACAAATTGCTGATAGTCTACAACATCCTGAAGGTCATGATGCTGACAGCCAACAAGACGTTGTACTGTCCTCTGGGACAGGTAATTCGGCAATCAGCCAAGCTTTCGATCAAACCTTGGTTCAAGGGCATCTGAGTCCAGAAAATGACAGTCGACCAAACGCTGACAGTCACTTGGACATCATTGTTACAGATTTAGAGGACCCCTCATCAGACAAAAAGGGGGCAAACTCACATTACCAACCACAGGTAGAAAAAGGTGTTGAGATCCAAGGATCCCACACCGAAGATGCTGTACTGTCCCCTGGGACAGGTAAATCGGCTATCAGCCAAGCTTTCGATGAAACCTTGGTTCAGGGACATTTGTGTCTAGAACTAATCAGAAATGACATAGTTTTACAGACTCAAAGAGCCCCTCTTCAGTCAAGAAGTGGGAAGACACACACAACGACAGTGACCCGTCGCAGTCTGTACAATCAGACACACCTGCGACTGCGCCAACAGTTGTGACACACCTGAATTACACAGAAAGGGGTAAACGTAGGAAGATACGTTGGCCGAAACCTAAAAGGTTCCTGTGTACTGTCTTCTCTCAGCTGCGCGAACAGCTTAAACTAAACAGGGCCATCCTAACTTGTGCCCATGGACGGACGTCCTCACCTGTGTTCGTGGTCCCCCATGACCAAAGGGGGGTGATGTTAGGTCATGCCAAAGACAAAGATTTGAATGTACACCTCAGAAACACTTTTGCTTTCACCCAGAAAAACCTGGAAAGATCCGCTGAAGGACGCAAGGCGTACTATGACCAGAAGGCCTCTCACAATGAACTCCAAGTGGGAGACAGAGTCTGGTACTATACGTTCGCCCCAGCAACCGGGAAAGGAGGGTCCGAGACCGGAACTCTCGCCCGCAAACTGATGCCCAGGTGGACTGGACCTCATCTGATAACAGACAAAGTGTCCTCAGTCGTCTACGAAATCAAAATCAGCAAAGGCCGCAAAGAGCCAATTGCTAAATGGGTACATCGAAATCAGATCAAACCTTACAAGGCGTTCAATGACTCCACAAAAGACAAAGATCTCACAAACTCACCGACTTCATGGGATAATAAGGTCGCCCAAACACAAGTTAGTAAATAAACTAATCAGGTTTAAACTACCATATTTTCCACCCTATAAGTCGCATTGTCCAACTTGAACTTAGAAACGCTAAGTCTAACACCCACAACAAAAAACTAACCTTAACAACCGTTTAAATCCACGAGATTTAATTTGACCTCGGTCATAAAGTTGAGACCTGTTTTTCTTGTGTGTTGCATTTTGGAATCTGACGACAAGAGTGTGTCGAAGCAGTGAAACGTTGTTTCCTTGTTGTTTAGTCATTACTGTTGTCATTATTTGAGATATTGTTTTGGTTCAGAACACTCCCAGCCAAAAAAAGTTTTGTATTAACATTTGTTAATGCATAATATGGATTTAAAGGTATTGTGACATGATTTTATAAATTTGAATATTTGTCAGAACATATATATCTTATATCATTGAGCTCTGTTCGTTTTTGCAAAATAAATTATAAATATATTAAATTTTTATTCCAAGTTATGGTAGTTTTTTTCTCTGGGATACGCCCCTAAAAATCTGCGCATTTCCGCAAAAACTTCATTGTGACGTGCCTACGTGACTACGGGAAGGCACGCTCCAACGTGCATTTAAATAATAATGGGGAGCATGTCCGATTGCGTCTGAGATATATCATTTTAAGACAGTAAATCATCCAAAACTCTCATTAATGAACCCTCCCTGAATAAAAAGAAACTACAGATGTTACCTGATCGCGCAGACATAATTTAAAAATACATTATTAGCAACGTGTTTGCTCCGGGCTCTCGGCTAATGTTTCTTAGCAGCCATCTTGGCAAACAGAGTCCCTGACACCGGTCACGTCTGAGATATATCATTTTAAGACAGTAAATCTTCCAAAACTCTCATTAATAAACACTCCCCGAATACAAAGAAAACAACAGATGTTACCTGATTGCGCTGACATAATTTAAAAATACATAAATAGCAACGTGGCCTGTACTGTATCTCGGCTAGTGTGTTAGCTGCTACCTCGGCTTTTTATTACCGGTTGCGTCAGCGATATATCATTTTAAGACAGTAAATCATCCAAAACTCTCATTAATATCCCTCCCCGAATAAAAAGAAAACAACAGATGTTACCCGATTGCGCTGACATAATTTAAAAATGCATAAATAGCAACGTGGCCTGTACTGTATCTCGGCTAGTGTGTTAGCTGCTACCTCGGCTTTTTATTACCGGTTGCGTCAGCGATATATCATTTTAAGACAGTAAATCATCCAAAACTCTCATTAATATCCCTCCCCGAATAAAAAGAAAACAACAGATGTTACCCGATTGCGCTGACATAATTTAAAAATGCATAAATAGCAACGTGGCCTGTACTGTATCTCGGCTAGTGTGTTAGCTGCTACCTCGGCTTTTTATTACCGGTTGCGTCAGCGATATATCATTTTAAGACAGTAAATCATCCAAAACTCTCATTAATATCCCTCCCCGAATAAAAAGAAACTACAGATGCAGACATAATTTAAAAATACATTATTAGAAAAGTGTGTGTGCTACTGATTCGGCTAGCTTGTTAGCAGCGAACATAAATAATCTGCCGTGATAATTGGCTTCATACACTCACAGTGTATAAAGTAAAACAACATGAACTCACGTAAAATATATAGTTTAGAATCTAAAACACTACACACCTCCGATTATGTTTACACAAAGACTTACTCAGCTGCTGGACAGTCTTCCGATGGTCCCTGCGTTGTTTGCATGGTAGCTCCTGTGGGACTTTCTTCTGTAGATTTTCTTTTAAAAATAGTAGGAATAGCATCCGGTTTTAAAAGTCTTCTGAATCTTACTGGTAATCCTAAAGATTCTTGTAAACCAGGTCTTTCCAGATAACAATCGGCAGTAAAATGGTCGCTGCAGACATACGAGTAGGAACCCACCGGTCCTTGTCTGGTCCATTCTGATTCTTGTCGAAGTTTCTCATCTTTTGGAAATTTGTGAAGAATCACTTGTTCACTGCTGATATTAGAACACACAAATGCGCTACAACGTGACGGCATTTTTCAAGTTACACAAAAAAAAGAGCCGATCTTTCAGGAAATGAATTCTATGGCAAGCAGTTAACACACAAAACAAACGGGCAAGGCTCTGCCTTCTGCCCGTTGTGACGTTGATGACTGGCGACGACGACTGGTGATGACGTATTGCGGAAATGCGCGGAATTTTAGGGGTGTATCCCAGCAAGTACCAGAGAAAAACATTACCATAATTTAGAATAAAAATTTTACATATTTATAATTTATTATGCAAAAACGACCAGAGCTCAATGATATAAGATATATATGTTCTGACAAATATTCAAATTTACAAAATCATGTCACAATACCTTTAACTATGCCAACATGCAGTTCGTTTAGTTAAATCTCAATCGTTGAAGAGTCAATGTAGTTTAAAGCTACTCAAGGTACCATAAACTACACTGGTCTCACAATCTCTAAATTTGAACCGATTTGATCGATTCTATTCTAGATTATCTATTCATTTTGATGAGTCTCGCCATAGACTTCAAAATTTATTAGGAATACCAAATCCTACGTCGTTCGTCTAAAAGACAACAGACATTTAGACCAAACTATATTTCATTTTTCTATTTTAGTTTAACCTAAACTAAGTAATGAATGGAGGAATAGTTTGGAAGAAGAGGCCTTCGTTACAGAAGCCCTCCTGAACCTTCTATAGGTATAGATCCCTATATCTAATTTTACAGAATTGATCCACCCCTTAATTGGTAATTGTAGCTGATCTAAATCATGATAGCTTACACACCAGGTGCATATAGGTAGGGCCTAATGTAAATTCCTAATCATAAGCCCACCTAAAAAAACACATAATTGCATGACACATAGAACCAGAGTGGCACTGTCTGGAAACCAACCAGCCAACAACCTTCGATGTGGGGACCTGTAGCTCCAACGCTTGGTCTTCAACCTTCATCCAAGGGCCGCCTCCTCTGCGTCAATCGAGGGATCCCCTCTACATGCTGATTATAACAAACAATTGTTGCTGATCAATCAACAAAACTAATCGTTGTGGAATTACTGCTGTGGAATTACCGCTGTGGATTATAAGACTTTGTTTTCCAAAGGATTAAAAGCTTACCGCAATGGGATTACCTACGAACAGTATGGAAGTTCCAAAACCTTATGGGATTACCTACGGACATTATGGAAGTTCCAAAAACTTCATGGGATTATAATTTTGATTTTTCTTCTTCCACTTAGTGGATTACTTCAAGATCAGAGACAGTTCAAGGTATCCTTTCGTGTTGGACCTCATCCCCAAGGACTGGCGATGACTTCCAAAAGGGGGGAGATGTAGTGGACCTACCCAGGGTCAAACTGAAGTCTTTTTGAACTGTTCCAGTGATGACCTTTACTGACCTTTCAGTGAACAGACATGTACTACAAATTATACCATTAGTTGTAATCTGAGAACATAGTCACCAAAAGAGACTATTGGCTTCTTTAATTTTATTCTAATGTAATCAAAAGTATAACTTTTTGTCATTTTCATGATATGTATTTTCTCCCCAAACCTGTAACAGCTCAACCTCTACGCTTAATGAACTGAATGAGTTCTTTGCTCGGTTTGAGGCAAGTAACAGCACACCTGCACATAAACTCCCCCCCTCTCCTGATGGCCAGGTGCTAACACTGTCCTCAGACAGCGTAAGGCGATCATTCATCAAGATTAACGCCCGGAAGGCCTCTGGTCCTGACAACATACCTGGTCGTGTGCTGAAGGACTGTGCAGGGGAACTCGCAGCGGTCTTCACGGACATCTTTAACATCTCACTGAGCCAGGCCATCGTCCCCACCTGTTTCAAAGCCACCACCATCATCCCTGTCCCAAAGAAGGCAACGCCCTCCTGCCTCAATGACTATCGTCCAGTAGCACTCACCCCCATCCTGATGAAGTGCTTTGAACGGCTAGTCATGAAAAGCATCACATCTGTCCTCCCTGCCTCCCTGGATCCCTTCCAATTTGCATACCGACCTAATCGCTCAACCGACGATGCCATCTCCTCTGCCCTCCACACAGCTCTCACACATCTGGACACGAAGGACTCTTATGTTAGAATGCTGTTCATCGACTTCAGCTCGGCATTCAACACCATCATCCCCCAACAGCTCATCCTTAAACTGGACAGTCTGGGGCTGAACACCTCAATGTGTAACTGGCTGCTAGACTTCCTGACCGGGAGACCACAGACAGTACGGGTCGGGAGTAACACATCTAGCACCATCACATTGAACACAGGGGCCCCACAAGGATGTGTGCTGAGCCCCCTTCTATTCACCCTGCTAACACACGACTGCACACCATCATACAGCTCCAACCACTTCATCAAGTTTGCGGACGACACAACAGTGGTAGGTCTCATCAGCAACAACGATGAGACGGACTACAGGAACGAGGTGAGCCGCCTGGCCTTGTGGTGCGGACACAACAATCTCACTCTCAACGTGGAGAAGACAAAGGAGATTGTTGTGGACTTCAGGAAGAGGGATGCACAACATGCCCCTCTGACCATCAACAGCACCGCAGTGGAGAGAGTAGACAGCACCAAGTTCCTGGGAGTGCACGTCTCAAAGGACCTGTCCTGGAGCAGGAACACTGCATCACTGGCCAAGAAGGCTCACCAGCGTCTCTACTTTCTCCGCAAGCTGAAAAGGGCTGGAGCTTCAACCCCCATCATGTGCACCTTCTACAGAGGTGCCATAGAAAGTGTCCTGACCAGCTGCATCACTGTGTGGTTTGGTGCATGTACTGCATCCTGCCGCAAGAGCCTCCAGCGCATCGTGAGAGCAGCTGAGAAGATCGTCGGCACCTCCTTGCCCTCACTGCAGGACTTACACAGCAAACGCCTCACTCGGAAAGCCCACTGCATGGCAGGTGATCCCACACACCCACTACACAGCTGCTTCAGACTGCTGCCATCAGGGAGGAGACTGAGGAGTCTCCAGGCTCGAACCAGCAGACTGAGAGACAGCTCTGTTCATCAGGCAGTCAGGATGCTAAACACTCTGCCTGCTCTGCCTCCCCTCCCATTTGAACTGCCTTAACACAAAAAACTTTCTCACACATTACCACACAACACAAAGTTTTTAACACTGGACTCTGTGTCATCAAACGGGTTATTCACTAAACTCTCGGTCATGTGCTCATTCAGTTTGCACTACTTCTCATATTTGCACTAATGTTTGTATTACATTACTGCCTATAGTCATACTACTGTTTACATTCACTGTTTACATTTATTAATACTGTTTACATTTATTACTACTGTTTACATTTATTACTACTGTTTACATTTACACTACTTTTATATCTACACTACTGCTGATACATATACAGTATTCTCTGACTAGCCTTATTTAAGGATGCCCAATGTGCCTTATGTGCCTTACTGCATATGCCACTTTGCCTCTATACCAACATCAACTACCTCATACATATACAGGGAACCCCCGACCTACGACTCCATCGACCTGCGAACCACGGGACCTACGAACAAACCAAAGTTGAAGAATGCCATCGACGTACGGCAAAAAATTTGTGACCTACGAACGAACCAAGCTAAAATATATAATCGAGCTACGGCAGACTGGATGCATGACCTACGAACGAGCCCTATTACAAGTATATAATCGAGCTACGGCGTAACTGCGTCACTGCATGTTGCCTCCATCCATCACCTTTGTGTCGTTCTGCCAGAAATGACTGCTGCCAAAAACCAAAAAAACTTCATGTGATGCACAGACCTGCTCACATCAGGACCACAGACCTGAACTGACACCTGCCTGAACTAACAGCTGGCCTAAAATGCTCCCAACATTCATTGTTGAGCAATGGCTAAGCAGTTCCATCAGATGCAGGTTTGATCATGAGAAAAACATCTGTCTACCTACACTTCAGTCAAAGTAAGGCAATTTTGTTTCATTTTTCTGCTGCTTCTAGCTTTTTCTGAGTTCATGGACTTCTTTCTCATGCACATGGACACTCATCAACGCACTGGTTTCAAAAACATGATGGTTGCAACATGCTTCTGATAGATGTGATGCTGCTGATGGATTTATGGATTCATGTGTGATTGTTGACATCATTTTGCTGATGTCAGTTCCTGCTGATTTGCTGCTCTGATGTTAAAAGCTGCACTTTGAGAAGTGTTCATGTGTGATTGTTGACATCATTTTGCTGATGTCAGTTCCTGCTGATTTGCTGCTCTGATGTTAAAAGCTGCACTTTGAGAAGTGTTCATGTGTGATTGTTGACATCATTTTGCTGATGGGAGTCCCTGATTTGCTGCTCTGATGTTAAAAGCTGCACTTTGAGAAGTGTTCTTGTGTGATTGTTGACATCATTTTGCTGATGGGAGTCCCTGATTTGCTGCTGTTGTGATGTTAAAAGCTGCACTTTGAGAAGTGTTCATGTGTGATTGTTGACATCATTTTGCTGATGTGATTTCCAGCTGATTTCCTGCAGTTCTGATGTGAAGTTACTGATGTACAGTTACTGTGTGTGTTTATGGATGCATGTGTGGTGTAATGGTTTAGATAAGTGTTTGTAAATAAAGTTCTGTGCATGTTTATGGGCCAGTATGTCAGTCTCATGCTGTTAAATGTGTGCGCGGCGCACCGTTAGCGGTATTTCCGCGACCTACGAACAGAATAACGACCTACGAACGGGACGCAATTTTCACCCCCTACCTACGACCGGATCGAGCTGCGAACGGTTCTTAGGTCCCGAACTCGTTCGTAGGTCGGGGGTTCCCTGTACTGTGTACATTAAAGGAGACCACATATAGGTATTTAAAATTTTTATGTTATGTCTGTGTGCTATCTTGACAATATTAATTCATTTTAATACACAAAATAATTCTTAGATAATTAATTATACCCTTTTTAATTCTGCCATTTTTAACTTTCGTTTTGAACGACCGGTTTCTTGAAGTCCACGCCCTTCAACGATCTGTTAACGCCCTCTGTAACAGCCAGTATCTGTAATGTGTTGTTGTTTTAAAATTAGCTCTTTTTTTATTACTCATTTGACTTACTGTTAGTGCTAGCTTAAGATAACTTACCGAAACCCGTCTGAGCGCGCCGCAATTAGCTGCTCCTTTTAGCATGAGACCACCCGAATCCGAAGCTAATGTTAGCTTGTTCCTCTTCCGGTGTTCGCCAGCTCCGCTCGTTGCACGCGGAGATTTTGGGAGTTATCGCTGTTCCAGTCAAGACAACACAAAGTTCACCAAGTGTCTCCCGTAAATTAATCCGTAAGGAGAAGGTCCTCGCTGCTGCGAGGCTGCTGCGAGGGCAGCAGCGAGGCTGTACAGTTGAAGCTCCGCTCCATCCGCCAGAAGAGGGTCCCGTTGCCGCTGGTCCCTACGCCGGGGGTCCGCTCGTTTAATTTTTGCCGGCTGCGCGTTGGGAGCGATCGCAAATACACTAAAAATTGAACTAAAACATAAAAATAACAATTATACTTTATTTATAAAGCCATTTAAAAAAAACAGCTGCAACAAAGTGCTGTACACATGAAATTAAGAACATATAAACAAAAGATGAGATGAAATCATGAAAAACAACAGTCATGTGTTTAATACAGAAGTGGGTTGAGCCTAACCAGGGGTTGCTAGGTGAGGGGCTGGACTCAGGTTTGAGGTGATTGGCTACGGCCTGTGACGTCAATAACTGCAGGAAGTGTGAATCCTGGTGTATTTATCAAAAATAAATAAATCTACTTAGAGTAAATAAACCACTGGGTGCATTTTTTTGGCACAAGGACTGTTTTTTTATGAAGTAAATACCCAAAGTTGAGTAAAAAAAACATTAAAAAGTGATTTTCCACCTCATACATATACTGTGTACATTAACTCATATGCTGCTTTGCCACTCTTTGCAAATGTCAATGCTAGAACCTTCAGTTTATTTTATAGATATACTTTTTATACTTTTTATACTACTATGCAAAAACTCAGGACAGTATTACACTTTTATTATTTCATTTTATGCTTATGTTCATTAAATGTTTAGTGTTTTAGTGTTGGTGTAAATTTTCATACTTTTATACTACTATGCAAAAACTCAGGACAGTGTTACACTTTTACTATTTTATGCTTATGTTTATTAAATGTTTCAGTGTTTTAGTGTTTAAATGGTTACTGTTGCACCGAGGGACTGAGAGAAACGCAATTTCAATCCTGTGTATGTCCTATACATATTGCAGTTCTGACAATAAAGTTGACTTTGACTTTGACTATTATGCTGTGTTATTCTGTAATGTGAAACATTACTGTGTCAATTCTGCACTAACGGTGGTGTCCACAAACTGTGTGAAAGTTGAAGGCCCGGGTCAGAGAGGCCCGGACGTTTTGTTTAGAAATGGAGAAGTCAGTTAATCCGTTGTTTTCATGAGAACGGCTCCAACACCATCTAAACAATTTCTCTCTGCTCTGACTCTCACCTTGAATTCTGATAACGTGAAAGTGAACTCTTTTGACGTGTCTCTAACTCTCCTTGCTAGTCCCACGGACCAATGAGGAAACTATGTTCCATCCATCTATCCATCCATCCATTTTCTTCCGCTTATCCGGGGTCGGGTCGCAGGGGTAGCAGCCTAAGTAGGGAGGCCCAGACTTCCCTCTCCCCAGCCACTTGGAGCAGCTCCTCTGGGGGAATCCCAAGGCGTTCCCAGGCCAGCCGAGAAACATAGTCCCTCCAGCGTGTCCTGGGTCTTCCTCTGGGTCTCCTCCCGGTGGGACATGCCCGGAACACCTCACCAGGGAGGCGTCCAGGAGGCATCCTAACCAGATGCCCGAGCCACCTCAACTGGCTCCTCTCGATGTGGAGAAGCAGCGGCTCTACTCCGAGTCCCTCCCGGATGACTGAGCTTCTCACCCTATCTCTAAGGGAGAGTCCAGACACCCTGCGGAGAAAACTCATTTCAGCCGCTTGTATCCGAGATCTCGTTCTTTCGGTCACAACCCAAAGCTCATGACCATAGATGAGGGTGGGAACGTAGATCGATCGGTAAATTGAGAGCTTTGCCTTTTGACTCAGCTCTCTCTTCACCACGACAGACCGGTACAACGGGCTAGCGAAAGCTAGTCGGCACATTTTTCCTTAACTCCGAAGTATTTTCTTCTCCTCTTTCCGCAGACTGCTTCGCTCGATTGCGCTAACTGCGTCACATTGCTACCTCTGCTAATTTCATAGCAGGCTAGCCAGCGAAAGCGACGTGATGGAGGAGACGTCTCCAAAAAAAGGATTTTGGAAGGACTCGTTCGTCTTATCTCGGACATGCCTCCGGAGAAAGGAAAGCGAAAGACAAGACTTCCAAAAAAGACTAGCAGAACGGCGAGCCCAACCTCGCGCGCCTGCCCCAGCGGATGCGGTTTTTCCCTTTCGGCGACGGACACCCACGAGGCCTGTCCCGTCTGCCTGGGGATGCTGCATGCGAAGATGGCGCTGGACGCGCCCTACTCTTGCCCACACTGCAGCCTCATGATGGAGGCATTGAGGAGGCACCGGACGGACTTCGTCGCCAAAGCCATGAGCGCTGCTGCGGCGCAAACAGACCCGGACACTACTGAGCCTCTCACTCCCACGCCAGAGCTCGAGAGCATGGCTCTGGATGACAGCACCCAAGGCGAATGGGGCGACAGCCCAGATGCGCTGGCTCCTATCGGGGACTTAACCGTCGACTTCGACACTCGAGGCTTGATGAACGAGGACGAGATCTCGATATCAGCCTCAGGTGAATTTTCTGCAGATGACGCCAACGTTGAGTACGACGAACAGGGGGGAGACCTCTCTCGTACCCCGGCGCCCATGCTCCCGGAGACTGACTTTTTGATCCCTGCTCTGTTCGACTTGTGTCACGGAGCAGTGGACGCGCTGCAGATCTCGTGGCCAGAACCTCCACCTCGTCAACAAGTCACGAGGTTGGCAAGAAATTATTTTTTACTCAAAACAGCAGTCTGCCACGAGGCAAAGAATGCCCATCTTTCCGGATTTCCTCACGGAGCTGACTCGCACCTAGACTCAGCCCAGGGCTCCCATGTTGCTGCCGCTCTCGCAGTTCCTCAACATGGATGGGATGGATGCAGTGGGTATAGCCAATGTGCCACAAATGGAGGACATGTTGGCGTCTCACCTGGCTCCCAGGTCATCCGGGACAAAACCAACTCTGCCCAGCAAAGCCTGTTGAGCCTCGGCTTCTCTGCTCGAGAAATGTTACAGGGCTCAGGGCCTTGCGATGCGCGCAATGAACGCGTCCGCCATGATGCAGGCGTACTTGGCTGAAAAACTGCAGGAGCTCCAGGTAACGACAAACAGACAGGCTGCTGCCGACGTTCTGGAAGAAGCCCGCAAGGCAACAGACTTTGTGTTCCGCATGATGCGGACAGCAGCTATTGCACAAGGCAGAGGCATGGCTGAGGTGGTCATCGCACAACGCCATCTGTGGATGACCCTAACTGACCTCCAGGAGGGACAAAGAATTTCTTTTCTGCACCACTCAATAGAGCCGACGGGATTATTTGGAAAAGCTCTGGATCGAATTCAGACCAGGCTAGACCAGAGGCGCAAACAGGCTTAGGCTCTCCGGGTAGGCATCTCCAGAAGATCTTTCGCCCCCCCCAGAGAGTTAGCTGAGAGCAAAGCCCCGCAGCCTCGACACCATTCAACCACACGTGTCTCACCGCAAAATCGGCCGGCATACGAGGCCGAGCACTGGCGGAGACCACCGTCGGACCCACCTCGGGCCAAACACGCCTGGAGTAAGAACAGATTTGTTCCCCGCCAGGCGGTCCGACACAGGGCCTCCTCAGCAAACCGGGACGCCAGACAGAAGCGGGCCTGACGAACCAGGTCCTCTTCTTGACTTTACAGGATCACCCGCCCACGCGGTACGGGAAACGACCTTTTCATGTCCAGACTTTGTTTGTAACACGGTACAAAAAGGTGACTGTTTTACGCACGAATCATGTATTTTCTGTTGTGAGCGACATAAAGTCAAATATGTCATTACACATAAGCACGAATAAAGCTAAAAAAATAGCCCCTCTCTGTTTTCTTGACTCAAAAAAAAAAAAAAACAGTAACATCAGCAACACGGCCCCTCTGCTCTTCCAGTCGATATAAAGGGCGGGAGCCATCATTCCCCACTCCCTCACGGCTCATGGGGTGTTGGCCTAATCAATAAGCCCCAGTTGGGTGCCTCGGGTCTGTCTGCAACAGACAGTGCCAGAGGCGTCTGCAAACAGGCCCGTCAGTCCTCAGAGAGACAGGTGAGGGGGGTCACATGTTCCAGTCCCCACCCCGTTGTAAATCACGGGGCCGGCAATACGCAAATCAAACAAACCTGTGACACGTCTGTACTCCAGGGGTGCACGCCGACAGAACCTGGCAACCCACCTTCCTAGCCAACAGCTCCTATCAATGGATTCCAGTAAGTGACGGGAGGGTCACGACAGAAGCCCACAGGCCAAAACCAGTATCACACGTTCACAAAGGAAGTGGTGATGACACTGTTGTATGTGTAAACACTCAATGCAGAGCAGAAATGGTACCAGGGCTAAATCAGATTCCTCTTCCCTTTAATCAAAGGGGACTGGACTTTCTGTCACCAGCCAAACAAAAACTGCTCAACACAGAGGACTATCTCGAACAGCTTCACATCCTCATGCTGAAACTGTCCCCTTATCCTCAGTGGGTGACACGTCCTGCTCAAGCAATGATCCTGCAGAGTGTGACCGCAGCTCGCTGTACTGAATCAGTTCTGCTCTTAAATGACACCTCCTCCTTCGGGTGAAACACAGCCCCCCGGAGGTTCATCAGGCTCCAGGGCACTGATGAGGCCGGAGGCCAGTGAACCAGACCCAACCATGAAACGGGCTGGAGTCAGGAGGTCTGCTCGTATACAGAACTTGCACCCTCTTAGGACCATGACTCCCTACAAAAAGAGGAAAAACAGGCAATCTGTTCTGCTTTTGCCCAATGATGACAACAGATTGCTTTTGCCTCCCAACACTCTCAATCAGAGAGGTATAGAGGTACATCTGCAGGAGGGCCCTCTCCCTAACCTGGTTGGTCCTCAAGGGGCCACAGAAATCAGGACCCTCGAGGAAGAGCTGGTTCCGTCACCTGCTCCTCTCCAGGGACCCGCCACGTCACCAGAAGGAACAGCCTCGCCGCTTATGCTGAGAACTGTGGCAAATTTCAGCTTGGTGGCTGAGAAGAACAAACTGGTGGCCTCAGGCC
>JBBPBX010058833.1:0-11980 GCA_038048925.1 Garcialebias charrua | reverse complement strand
AAAATTCATCTGCAAATATATCTCTGAAATTTTTTGTCTGAGTACTGTTGCCTCAGATAGTCTTGTCACACTATCAGATGTTTATTTTTGTTTGTTTGTTTATTTATATTTCCCTATTATTAAATCTTTCATGTATCTAAATAAAATAAACTAGACATATTGACCAAGGTTTGTGTAATAATGTATTTAATATTACATAATATTTGCATGTGTAGGGAAAAAATTGGCATAAATTATTTTCATACCACTAATAATAATACTATTTATGATGAAATAGTATTAAATATTTATTAGCATTGTAACATATGTCAGTTAATTTCACTGGAAATAAACATGTATTTATAAATAGATGTAAATATAATCTTATTGTGTATATTGCTAGTGCAATACAGTGTTTACATACTATTTATGATGAAATAGTATTAAATATTTATTAGCATTGTAACATATGTCAGTTAATTTCACTGGAAATAAACATGTATTTATAAATAGATGTAAATATAATCTTATTGTGTATATTGCTAGTGCAATACAGTGTTTACATACTATTTATGATGAAATACTATACATAGTTCCCAGACACGCCCCCAGTATTGCGCAAACCGGTTTTCGCACCACATCTGAAGGCAGAGAAGGCAAAGATGGCGAACGAGCAGAGCAAATTATACGGACAAAAACACGAGCTACCACAGCTTCACCAAGGAACAATAGCAAAATGGCAGTGGTCGGAGTTAAATGAGTTTGAGAAAGAAATCATGGCAGACGAATCAGACAACTTGTCACAAAGTAGTTACTCCGATATCATTAATTATTTAATTATTACAAGGAGCGAGCGCACACCGGCTTCACAGCGCAGAGCTTCACAGCTTTAAATCCAAAAAAGATGTGTAAACTGTCTCAATCAGATCTAACCAGCTAAAAAAAGGTTTAACTAAAATAACACACAGCCAACAAACAGTCCAAGCTGAACACAGACCAGAACCAGCACTTTTGAGTCTTACCGTGTTGGAAGTTAGCATGTTGTTAGCATCTGGAGCGAGGCTCGCGGGAGCTCAGGTCGGACGGCGTGGATCCGTCGCGGCCGCGGGGGCACGTCCCATGGGACCGACGCGTCGCCCGCACGACTTGGCTCCCGTCCTCCTTCTCCAACTGGGACGGTCTCCCCGCCGGTCCTGGTGGACCGTGAGGAGGCCATTGTCGCGTTAGCGAGATGCTAAGCTAACAGCATGCAAGACGGTTTGCTAAATAATGAAGAAAAAAAACCAGCTCTAACACACAGACAGTTGTACTCTAACATTGTTCTGACATAGTTTCACAAAATGATTTATGTAGAATATTTTGTTTACCGGCCAAAAGGACGACGTCTTCCAGAGCAGATCCGAGCCAGACTCAGAGAGAGAGGGGCTGCAGTCCAGCTTCTCCGATGAGATAAATCCTTCACGTTTACTTTTTTTTTGATTAAGTGAAACCTGCGCGTTGCCCAAACGTCTACCCGACTGGAACACCCACTGACACAACACGAAGTAACCATTGCAATTAATTAGAAATTAACACAAAAAAAAAAACGTGAAAAATGAACATCCATTAGACCGCGCTGTCCCCTGTTCTGACTTTCAAAATGAGGGTCCACCCGGAAGTAAGACGGATGTGACGTCACATGGGAACTATGTACAAGCCCAAAACCAGAAAAGTTGGCACGTTGTGGAAATCGCAAATAAAAACAGAATACAATGACTTGCAAATCTTTTTCAACCTATATTCAATTGAACACACTGCAAAGACCACATACTTAACGTTCGAACTGGTAAACTTTGTTATTTTTTGCAATTATTAGCTCATTTGGAATTTGATGCCTGCAACATGTTTCAAAAAAGCTGGCACAAGTGACAAAGAAGACAGAGAAATTTGAGGAATGCTCATCAAACACTTATTTGGAATATCCCACAGGTGAACATGCAAATTGGGAACAGGTGGGTGCCATGATTGGGTATAAAAGCAGCTTCCTTGACATGCTCAGTCATCCACATAGAAGGATGGGGCGAGGGTCACCACTCTGTGAACAAATGCGTGGGCAAATTGTCGAACAGTTCAAGAACAACTTTTCTCAACGAGCTATTGCAAGGAATTTAGGAATTTCACCATCTACGGTCCGTAATATCATCAAAAGGTTCAGAGAATCTGGAGAAATCACTACACGTAAGGGGCAAGGCCGAAAACCAACATTGAATGCCCGTGACCTTCGATCCCTCAGGCGGTACTGCATCAAAAACCGACATCAGTGTGTAAAAGATATCACCACATGGGCTCAGGAATACTTCAGAAAACCACTGTCAGTAACTACAGTTCGTCGCTACATCTGTAAGTGCAAGTTAAAGCTCTACTATGCAAAGCAAAAGCCATTCATCAACAAGATCCAGAAACGCCGCCGGCTTTGCTGGGCCCGAGCTCATCTGAGATGGACTGATGCAAAGTGGAAAAGTGTTCTGTGGTCTGATGAGTCCACATTTCAAATTGTCTTTGGAAACTGTGGACGTCGTGTCTTACGGACCAAAGAGGAAAAGAACCATCAGGACTGTTATAGGCGCAAAGTTCAAAAGCCAGCATCTGTGATGGTATGGGGGTGCATTAGTGCCCAAGGCATGGGTAACTTACACATCTGTGAAGGCACCATTAATGCTGAAAGGTACATACAGGTTTTGGAGCAACATATGCTGCCATCCAAGCGACGTCTTTTTCATGGACGCCCCAGCTTATTTCAGCAAGACAATGCCAAGCCACATTCTGCACGTGTTACAACAGCGTGGCTTCGTAGCAAAAGAGTGCGGGTCCTCCCCTGGCCTGCCTGCAGTCCAGACCTGTCCCCCATTGAAAATGTGTGGCGCATTATGAAACGTAAAATACGACAACGGAGACCCCGGACTGTTGAACAACTTAAGCTGTACATCAAGCAAGAATGGGGAAGAATTCCACCTGAAAAGCTTCAAAAATTGGTCTCCTCAGTTCCCAAACGTTTACTGAGTGTTGTTAAAAGGAAAGGCGATGTAACACAGTGGTAAATATGTCCCTGTGCCAACTTTTTTGCAATGTGTTGCTGCCATTGAATTCTAAGTTAATGGTTATTTGCAAAACAAAATAAAGTTTCTCCGTTCGAACATTAAATATATTGTCTTTGCATTCTATTCAGTTGAATATGGGTTGAAAAAGATTTGCAAGTCATTGTATTCTGTTTTTATTTGCGATTTGCACAACGTGCCAACTTTTCTGGTTTTGGGCTTGTATTAAATATTTATTAGCATTGTAACATATGTCAGTTAATTTCACTGGAAATAAACATGTATTTATAAATAGTTGTAAATATCAGAGTCAGAGAGTCAGAGTCAGAGTCAGAGAATCTTTATTGTCATTTGCACCGCATGTGGTACATGTGATGAAATGAGATTATGTACACAGGGTCCCAGTTACATTCAACAACAAAATGTAAGAGAAAAACAGTAATAACATCTAGGATTAACTAAGAAAAACATCAACTAGAAATACACTAAGCACTAATGTAATAGAAAAACAAAATCATTACAGACAGCCGCACGAACATGAGTCTATATGAGCAAATGGTCACAGATGAACACAGCAACAAGAAAACAGATCAGCATCAGCATGATGTGATATTTTGCAGTGATTATTCTTATTATTTATTTATTCATGAGTCTAACAGCCTCAGGGTAGAAGCTGTTCCTCAGTCTAGTGGTTCTACACTTAATGCTCCTCAACCTCCTTCCTGAGGGGAGTGGGGCAAAAAGTGTGTGTGCAGGGTGAGTGGGGTCTTTCATGATGCAGGTGGCTCTTTTCCTGCATCTGGAGGTGTAAATGTCTGTGATAGAGGGGAGACTGACTCCGACAGACCTCTGTGCAGCCTTCACCACTCTCTGTAAAGCTTTTCTTTCCGCAGCTGTGCAACCTCCATGCCACACATTGATGCTGGAGCACAGGATGCTCTCCACTGCACACCTGTAGAAGGAGGTGAGAACTGGGCTGCTCAGACCAGCTCGTCTCAGCCGTCCAAGGAACAATAGCAAAATGGCAGTGGTCGGAGTTAAATGAGTTTGAGAAAGAAATCACGGCAGACGAATCAGATGTCACCACCTCCAATTGTAGGAGGTGGTGAAGAGACGACACAGGAGACGGGATGCAGGTCTTCACTTTATTCACTCCTACTTTCAACTGGCGGGAAAACCACCCAACACCGCCTTATATACCAACATAACATCCGGTCCTCTGGACCTTTCACAATAAAAGCATCCTTAACACATTGGGTCCACTGGGTGTGAGTAGAGCCCCCTAGTGGTCCACCACACACGCCCCCCCAGAACACCCAGTAAGGTCCATCACTAGTCCCGCATTTTAGGTTTGATTAAACGCCCAGAACGGCTGAACCTGGGCCCCGCAGAACCAGTTCGATGAAGCGGGGGGTGACGAGGAGGGGCTGCAGAAGATTCGGGCTCCAATGGTTGTTGAGAGTCTCTGGAAGGAGGGCAGCCATCCGTTAGCAACGTGGATGGAGGTCTGCCCCTGCGAGGAGCCTGGGCCGTAACAACCTGATCATCTGACATAACATGAGCTGGTTTAAGCCTATCAATACAGACAGTCTCAGTACGACCCCCTAAATCTAAAAGGAAATGTTTTGGACCTGGCTGAAGAACCCGAAACGGTCCATCATACACAGGCTGTAGTGGTGTCCTGTGTGCATTGTGTTTGACAAAAACAAATTTAGAGGACTCCAGACTCTTAGGGACAAATGACTGAGGTAAACAATGGTGTACCGGGCCAGGGACACGAACGGAGTCCTCCTGAGACGAAAAATGTTGCAACGGCGGAGCGAACTGTGGTGAGGGTACCTCAGGTAAAAACTCACCGGGGACGCGCACAGGCTGACCGAAAACCAGTTCAGCCGGGGAAGAGTTCAAGTCCTCTTTGGATGCGGTACGTAAACCAAATATAATCTTATTGTGTATATTGCTAGTGCAATACAGTGTCTACATAACGTTATTTTCATGTGAACGTCCATCTTAAGTATACCATATTATAACAACATCTCTCACATTTATAACAAACCAAACCGTTTTAAAATCGGTTGAAAATTAAGCAAGTTATGGTTATTTTAATAGTAAATGCACCATTCACATTCATGTTAAGAGTGGGCGTTCTGTCTGAACCAAGATGGCCGCCGTCTGACGGTGTCGGTCTCCATTGGCCAACAGCGGGGATGTCTTATCTAGTGTATATATATCTATGGCTGTCTGTGCCTGCAGAGCAGGGGGGAGAGAAGAGACGCGCGCATTGTTTTTAACATTTTAGCAGTAACTAATTAGCGTTTTACACCACTACAGACTGTTGGAGGGGAGGTGCGCAGTTGTTTAAAGCGCTCGGGTGTTAAGGGGCGGGGCGCCCTGACATATTACGTCATGAAATTAGCATATCATGATATAAGTTTTTTGCCCGGGCAAGCTTTTTATACCGGTATTACCGGTAACGATATGATATGGCCCAGCCCTACTGTAATACACAAACTACATCACAAAATTAATAACTCTACTTAATTTTTCTAACTATAATACACAAACACACTAAGCTACATCATATGATAGCTTTTGAGCAAGTCCTTTTTGACCTTTTTCTTAAATGTATACATTGATTTTGCATTTTTAACATCACTCTCCAGAACATTCCACAATCCAACTCCCTGAATTGAGGTAGACCGTCCCTTTAAGCTGGTTCTGAATTGTGGTTTGATGAATATCTCTGTCCCTTTGAGATTGTAATAACTTTTTTCTTTGGATATTTAAAGGTAATGTGTTATTATGAGCCCTATACATAACTTAGGGGTGGGCGATATGGATCAAAAATTATATCGTGATATTTCAGTGTATTATCACAATAACGATAAATTTCGTGATATAACCTAAAAAAAAAATCTAATGTATTTATTTGACAAAATTAACTTAACATGTTGCTTTGCAGTATTATATAAAAATTTTAAAAACAACAAGGGGTAATTTTACTGAAATTACTTTATTTAGTAAATCTAAAAAAGCTAAGTCTGGTCCTCTGGACATTCAAAAAACAAAAAAACAAAACAAAGCAAAAAATTGTAGAAACGTTTCGTCTTTCGTCCGAAAGACTTCCTCAGTCTGAGGTGCTGGGTTCAGCTCAGTCTTATAAATAGCACCCTCTCACAGCAGTGTTGCCAGGTGTACGATAATTATCGTATTTGTACGATAATTTTGCCCTCTGTACGATGTACGATCAATAATCCCGAAAAAGGCCAAAAATACGATAATTTGACCATTCCGTGAATGTGTCGTTGTTATTGGTTGTCGCAACTATCTCTCCGAGTTTTTTTGTGAATCCTGAAGGCATCAGTGTCCAAACGGATGCACGATTGGCTGGAAATTCCAGCTGATCGTGACGTATATGCGTTTGCTTCAGAACAACGGCCATGATTGGCTGAACAGTCCGCAGCGCGCGCCCCAAATTTGAGTGTGGAAGACAACAGGAAGAGGACTCTGAGAGGAAAGCAGGACGCCGCGGCGCAAAACGTGATCAAAATACAGTAAGTGGAAAAAAATGGAAGGAAGACAAGGTGGAAAGGTTAAGAAGACGGGAGGAAAGAGTCAGCGTAAGCAGCACCGCCCACAAACCTATCGAAAAGAGTGGGAGAGTCTATTCGTGTGGGTGAGACCTGTTTCTTGCTCGGAGAGCAAAGCTTTCTGCCGTTGCTGCAACACAGAGCTGGTGGCCGAAATAACGGTATTAAAAAACCACAGCAAATCCCAAAAACACACAGAGAAAGAGAAAAATCTAGCACCAGCACAAAAATCCATGATTCAATGCTTGCAAAGAACATCAGAAAAGGAGAAGCTGGAAACAGCAGTAAAGTCAGCAGAGGTCAAGCTGGCAGGGTTTTTAGCAGAGCACAACATTGCAATGAGGGCCACAGACCATCTGGTGGATGTCATCAAGGACATATTTAGTGACTCTAAAACAGCACAAAACATGTCACTTGGACGCACAAAGGCAACTGCCATAGCAAAGCATGTTATTGGTGACTGCTATTTTGAGAGTCTGTCAGAAATCCTGATGAGAAAAAAATTCAGCATCCTGATTGATGAATCAACAGACATTGGAAATGTCAAAACGCTCTGTGTTGTTGTTCGTTTTTTTGATGAGGGTACAAACAGGGTTCAGACCCGCTTTTGGAAGCTGGTGCAGATCTTTTCAGAAGAAAACAGACATTTAGTTAGAGAAGGAGCCACTGCAGAAAGGCTGTACACAGAAATGATGAAATCATTCACGGAGGCAGGCGTCCCACTTCAAAACATTGTGGGGTTTGGGTCAGATGGCTGTAATACCATGATGGGACAACACAACTCTGTCTCCAGTCGTCTAAGAAACGATTTGCCAGGGATCACCATACATCGCTGCATCTGTCACTCCCTACACCTGTGTGCCAGTGAGGCGTGCAAGCAGCTTCCTCGCCAGTGCGAAGATTTAGCCAGAGACATCTATGGCTATTTTAAAAACAGTGCTAAACGTGTGGCTGAACTTCGTGAATTTCAGGATTTTTGCCATGTTGAACCCCACAAAATACTGAAGCCTTCCCAGACCCGATGGCTGTCACTGACTGAAGTTGTCAAAAGGATATCCGCCCAGTGGGAAGCCCTCCGCCTTTTTTTCACTGACCAGTGGATTGATGCCAGACTGAATGCTGCTGAGAATATTTATCATGCACTCAACAATGAGTCTCTCCGTCTGTATTACTACTTTCTGGAGTGGGTTCTGCCCAAATTCACAGACCTCAACCAATATTTCCAGAGTGAAGGTGTGGTTATTACATCACTGAGGAGCAAGATGTGTGAGACCTACAAAGACCTCCTACTGACCTTCATGCAACGAGACTACGTTTTACACACAGCCCTGAGTCAGATCAATTTCAGTGATGACTCAAAGTTATTACCACTCAACACATTGTACCTGGGTATAAAAGTGATGCAGAACGTCCAGCAGTCAAAATTCACGGCAGCCACCCTGACAGATTTCTATGTGCGCTGCCAAAAATTTCTCAGGGTTGCCTGCGGAGAAATAAAGAAACGCTTTGACTTTGATGATGCCGTCTTGGTCCACATTGCGTGCCTGTCTCCTGCCACAGCAACTGATTCAAGAGCACGAGCTGAGTATCCCTCTCTATTTCCACTCGTGAAAGTATTGCCACGTCTGATTGACTCAACCGATGCTTACCGTCTCCAAGCCATCGATGACCAGTGGAGGAGATTGCCTCTCGTGACCCTAAATGAAGACACTAAAACAATGACTGTGGATGAATTCTGGCACCATCTCTCCACTTTGGAAGACTTTGGGGCAAGAAGGGTGTTCAGGGAACTGGGAGAGTTTGCCCTTGATGCACTAGTGGTTCCTCATTCAAATGCATCCTGTGAACGTGTGTTTTCCAAGGTCAATCTAATCAAAACAAAACCACGAAACCGACTTATCACAGGCACCCTTAATGGGCTCATGCACACATCAGAGTGTGTGAAGATGGCAGGTGGATGTGCCAGTTTTAAGCCAACAACCACAATGCTGCGGTCCATGACAACATCAAATCTATACAGGAAAAGGACTGCCCCCACCCAGCAGGATGCAGCAGACTCAGACAGTGACTCAGAGCTGGAGATTGAACCTTAAGGTAAACCTAATTAATTATTTAATTAGCCTAGCTGATGGCCTAAACTATTTCATGCACATTATGAACAGGTAACTAGTCATTTATCATGTAATGTAATATGTAATTCATTTAAACAATAGTCTCCTCTCTGCTCTTCTTCATTTTATTCAGAAAACTTCCAAAGGTGGAGACGTGACACTACTGATGCAGACTGGACAGCTTATGAAGACGGGCGATTACGGCTACACACCACTTGGTTTTTTGTTAACATTAGATGTTGGAGTTTAACTTGGGGGACCATGTACCCTTTGGACTGTTGTTTGTTCATTTATCATTTATTATTAATTTGTTATTTTGGCTACCAGGCAATTTTACAGGTTATTATATAGCCAGGTTATATATATGCACCTTTATTTTAAGTTATAACCTGGTATTAGATACTTTTACATTTGCACAAGTTTTTTTTTTTTTAATTAAATGTTGTCATTTTTGAGGACAGAGACATGTTGTTTTTTCATTCAACCTTTATTTAGTCAGGTAAATCTTATTGAGCCTCATGGCTCATTTACGAAAGCGACCTGCTAAAACTAAAGAAAAATGAACAGCAATGGTAGAATTTCCTTAAACAATAAACAATAGAAAACAAAAGAGAAAAAAAAAAGAAAGAAATACATTTTTTTTAACAAGTATCAAAAAACTAGCAAGTATCAAAAAAGTATCAAAAAACTAGCAAAACATTACGTATAAGGTAGACGTATAAAATCAAAGACAGGAACAGATCTGCATTGGTTTTTGTTGTTCTAAAAATAAAATGTTAACATGTTAAGTCAGATCTTTATTTTCTTCTCAGTTATCATGAATACTGTTTCTCTTTTACTGTTTCTCTTTGTAAAAAAAAAAACAACTAAAAACTAAACCTGGTGCTATGTCAATTTCCTAACAATAGGTGGCCTCCGGGTCTCATGATTTGGCTCAATTAGTTCCAACATCCCACCCCGTCATTGTTTACGGAGGACACATTAACGCAACTGTGGGGCTGTTGATGAATCTGTTCCGTACTGTCTGATGCTACAAAGCTGTGAGTGCCTGTTAGACTAGAGTAGCGCATCATTAGACTTGTTATTTTGGTTATGGCGCTGAGGTCCCATGTGCTGAAGATGTCTCTACCTTTCTCTCCAATCCACAGGAGTAGGTAACTGCATTTCTCTTCTTGAGACTTGCTCTTGAGTGGCCCGGTGAACATAAGTTCGACGTGTTGGCGAAATCTTCTCCACGCGTCCGATAAGTCCCTCATAGCAGAGGACTCCGGGGCGGACCTCGTTTTGCTCCGCCTTTCATCCGCTCTGCGTGTGTACGTTTTGCACCTCAGTCGCAGCTCTGCTCCGGAGCAGGGATCAGCCGACACTCGAGCGACCCCCTACAGTGCAACGTATTGGGTCCGGCCGTGATTCGTGGTACGTAGGTGCTTCAGGCGTTTTGGATTGCTCCGCCTGCCTCATTTGAATCAGCCCTCTGAGTGGATGTTCATTTGCGCCGCGCTTTTTTTCAAACCAGTTTTCAGTTAGGGCGACGTTCGAGCTGCAGGAAGCAGCTACAGAGAGATCTCCTTCGGTGGATTAACTTCTTGCACTGTAAGTAAACTCTTCAAACTGTTATGTGCAGATGAAAGTGGGAATTTCTGGGTGGAGTTGCATGTTCTCTCCGTGCATGCGTGGGTTTTCTCCGGGTGCTCCGGTTTCCTCCCACAGTCCAAAAACATGCATGTTAGGCTGATTGGTAACTCTAAATTAATCTAAAATTAACTCTGGGTGTGAGTGAGACAGGTCTCTCTTGTAAATGAGTCCCCGTGGCTCAACGAGGCTAGCCTGTATAAATAAAGGTTGAATGAATGAATGAAAAAAAAATTCTGGTTGATTGGCAGAGAGTTCACTTCAGAGAAATTAAAATTTTAACCCTACGATTCGCACTTACTACGAACTGTTTTCTTCTGCTCTTTAAACTGTTTGCTAGCGTTGTATTCTGGTCGTTTGTGGGTTTCACATGCTTTATTTTAAGTGTTTTATTTGAGCCACGTGACCCGACCGTGTTGGGCTAACTGCTAGCTCAAAAGCTAAGAATCAGGCGAGTCATCCTAGTTTTAAACTGTTTCTGTTTCTTGACTTTGTTCTAGTCAGGGGTCGGGAACCTATGGCTCGCGAGTCATATATGACTCTTTTGATGGCTGCATATGGCTCTCAGACAAATCTTTAATAATAATTTTTTAAAAGCCGATAAAAATATAAAACATGGCCGCGAGTGGCTGGAGCCAATCACAGCTGTCCGTGGGTGACTGGCACTGACTAGAGCCAATCACAGCTGTCCGCGGGTGACTGATCAGGAAGTAAACATCCCTCCTAGCAGCTAGCTTAGCTAGTTGTAGAAACCCGTGTGATTGCTTTTGTGGAGAGAGCAGGTTCTGCAGTGTGTCTGATATGCAATGATAAAATTGCCTCGATGAAACGCTCAAATATAAAGCGGCACTTCGACACGACATGTTGCCTTTGCATCAAAATATCCTGTGGGGGACAGCAGGAAAAAAGCATGTGAAGAGCTGCAAGCTGATCAGCAGCACCTTCGTGTTTGGACTCAACAAGGTGACTGGAATTCAGCTAGTTTTGCTGGTGCTTTAGCCATTGTGAGAAACGGGAAGCCATTCACAGATGGTGAGTACGCCAAAACATTCATGCTTATGTTGCCAATGAACTTTTTGACGACTTTTCGGATAAAGACAAGATAATTAAACGAATAAAAGACATGCCATGACACACTACGTGAAGAAAGTCTTGCTGTTTTGCCTCTGAAAGGGACAACAAGAGGGGATGATTTATTAAAAACTTTCACTGAGTTGATGATGATGATGATAAATTTTATTTCAGACAGACATTTCACCACAAAACATAATACTGAATACTTTCATGTTTCCAAGTATAGATACAATCTTAATATCAAATAAACATACCCAATTTTTATATGCTAATATACATTTGTTTCTTTTCCTTTCCTCTAATGGTGACTGTGAGTCTGAAAAGGAGTATGATGAAGTTTAACTTATATTATCATACCCCTTATCCATTTAATAATTCATAGGATAAATAGTCTTCCTGTTGCCTGTATCCCTTCCAGAAAAAAAAGAAGTAATATTAATTTTAATAATTAAAAAAATAAAATAAAAACAGTATTTTCTGGACTAGATGAAAGTATCTACATATACCTACTCACGTAGAT
>JBBPBX010058832.1:0-14353 GCA_038048925.1 Garcialebias charrua | reverse complement strand
TATATATATATAAATATATATATATATATATATATTGAAATTTTTTATTTTGAAGCCTATTTATGCAGTTTCCGGCAGTTTCCGGTTTCCGTTTTTACTAGCTGCGGAGGCTACAGCTTGCCCCCTGTACTCTCTAAAAAAGCTAAGTCTGGTCCTGTGGACATTCAAAAAACAAAACAAAACTTGTTGGAGCAAGCTGGACAGGCAGCAGCTGTGGAAAAGTAGCTGTTTTATGGACGGCGGTTTTACAACGTAAACGAATGGAGAATCCGGAGGAGGGACGGAGAAATGGAGGAAATGGCTTCACCAGTATTCCAGAGTAGGAAATTAACTCTTTTTTCACTTCATTATGGCTCTGAAATGTATGTGTTTTTTGATAATTATGTAGGGTACTGTGTTAGGATAGGCTAAGTGCTTGGTAATACAGTACTGTACGTATATGTACTCTGATTCTGATTCTCTGATAAGTGCAGTTTGGACGTATGTTCTGAGTTACGTCGAAATGCGCTTTACGACGGAGCATAGGAACGGAACTCCGTCGTAAGTCGAGGACTACCTGTAATTCTCAGTCAAGTCATCTGGACATTTTCTTTTTTAGCCAGCAAACTGGTTGGTCCAGTGTTTCAGTGTCCAGTGGTGTTTACTGCTTGGTGGTGGGGAACCAGTTTACTGGAACTCCTCTCCTCTGACTGATGAAGCGCTCCGGATGGAGGGCGAAATGTTTCTATAAAAAAGAAACTGACCAGATGACCCGACTGAGAATTATTGGAGATATAAATATTATTGCCTCATCATCGTTTGATATTTCGGACATGTTTCTTTTTCTCTAAATACATAAAAACCTTAAATCTTGACATGAATCCAGGAGGGTTCTTGTCTGCTTTTGTGCTTCTGATTGATTTGAATCTTTAAAAGGTAATTTAATGACAGAGTGAGGTCAAAAACAGTTTAGAATAAGACAATTTTTACTCAATATAAATAAAATAAATGACATACAGCATTCTTGACGGAAACAGACTGTGAGGGTGACGCCCTCTGCTGGTCAATAAACAGATTGATTTATATTTTATTCTTTGAGTGATGTTTAAAGGTTTTTGTAAATTAAAACTCATTAATTTACATTATTCAAAATGTACAAACTTATCAACTTTTAGGAGTATTTGTTTCAGATCATATTTTATTAGAAAACAGTAAAATAAACTCGTTTTTTTGTGTAGTAATATAGGAAGTGGTCAGTTTACTGACTTACAGGTACCTATATTTTAGATGTATAAATTGGCAGGGTTTAGACTGACACAAAAATACATCATTAATTAAACGAGTTCTCTCTTTTTCAGTTTAATACCAATAATTCTATACCTTGACCAGATGTAATTCACAGGAAACGTTAAACTTATGTTGGCACAGCAGGACTGGACCATTTATTTAACATAATTGTAAATTACATCACACATTTGTACATGATTGGTTGATTATTTTTCCTATAATTAACTTCAGCACAGATGAAATATAGGAACAACAGAACAAGTGAAGGATGATATTTTACTCATTTCTGCAGGTACATTAACTTAGTTTCTGGCTTAGGAAGATAAAGGTTTAGGAGGAAGGAAATGGAGGAAAAGAAGTTAAGAGTCAGGGAGTTATCTTGATGTGTTCAACCAGAAGCATGGCAGCTCTCCGGCCGAACTCGGCTACACGTTGGTACCCTTGGTAAAGCATATGACGACTTGTTACCTTGTGAAGATGGTCAGTCCCCAGTTGGTCCAACTGGTCAGTTCGTTTACCATTCTCAGCGTCTCCAGACGTGCGCCTTGACTCGAACCGAAAGTAACGGCAGCTCCTGGTGTTGTTTTCAAGATAAGACGTTCCTTAAAGGAATGTCAATAAAAGAGAGCTTTTTCAGCTGTTGAAGATGACTTATAACTTGGCAAGTTATAAGCCTTTAACTGAATGACGTGGTCATTAGCGTGTTGACCAGACGATCATCAGTTCTTTGGGGAACCTCATCATGGCATTGAGGTCCTCAGCAAACTTCGTCAGTTCCAGCAAAAGCTTAGAACTTTAAGGAAGGATCTGTGATCAGTGACTTGTTGTTCTTCTCTGATTGGTCCAAACAAACCAGTGGATGAAGGTCACTCGGATAGGAGAAGATCAGTTTTTAGAACAGAGAAGAAGTTGTTTAGAATGAAGACAGAGAAACAGATTAGACTGGAGCCAGCTTCATAAAACAACTGATTAAAACTGTGTTCTAACTTCTAACAAAACTGATCGAGTTCAGTCTGACATATTAATTCACTTTCACCGTTTGATTCATCATATGAAGAAGTGATCATTATTTTGAAATAACATTGGATTTCCAACTTGAATTAAACAGTTTGAATTAAACAGTCTTTGACTTAACAAACATTGAATTCAATAATGCTTATACAAGTAACACAAGGTTATTCATTAACACAAAAATAGAGGAATAAGAGAGTCTCTTATGACTTATTGTGTTTTGATTCAAAATAATGTAATAAAATAGTGTTAATGTCTTTTTTCTGAGAGTATCAGTGAAAAGGTGTCACTGGGACAGTTCAAGTATCAGAGCGGGCACGGTCATGCCCACTACATCTCCCCCCTTTTGGAAGTCATCGCCAGTCCTTGGGGATGGGGTCCAACACGAAAGGAAACCTTGAACTGTCTCTGATCTTGAAGTAATCCAGCAAGTGGAAAAAAAATCAAAAATTATAATCCCATAAAGTTTTTGGAAATTCCATACTGTTCGTAGGTAATCCCATTGCGGTAAGCTTTTAATCCCTCGGAAAACTGAGTCTGTTAACTCTTGGAAAACAAAGTCTGTGATCCTTTGGAAAACAAAGTCTTATAATCCACAACGATAATTCCACAGCAGTAATTCCATATCGATTAGAGTTGGTGATTTCATCAGCAACAATTGTTTTTATAATCAGCATGTAGAGGGGATCCCTCGATTGACGCAGAGGAGGCGACCCTTGGATGAAGGTTGAAGACCAACGTTGAAGTAGCAGGTCCCCACATCGAAGGTTGAAGGCTGGTTGGTTTCCAGTCCGTGCCACTCTGGTTCTATGTGTCATGCAATTATGTGGTTTTAGGTGGGCTTATGATTGGGATTTTACATTAGCCTTACCTATATGCACCTGGTATGTAAGCTATCATGGTTTAGATCAGCTATAACTACCAATTAAGGGGTGGATCATTCATCAAAAGTTAAATATAGGGATCTACGTCTATAAAAGGTTCAGGAGGGCTTCTGTAACGAAGGCCTCTTCTTCCAAACTATTCCTCCATTCATAATTTAAGTTAAATTAACTAAGATAGAAAAGAAAATATAGTTTGGTCTAAATGTCTGTTGTCCTTTAAGACGACGACGTAGGATTTGGTGTTCCCTATAAAATTTAGAAGTCTATGGCGAGACTCATCAAAAATGAATAGATGATCTAGAATAGAAACGATCGAATCGGTTCAATATAGAAATTGTGAGACCAGTGTAGTTTATGGTACCTAAAGTAGCTTTAAACTACATTGATCCTTCATTGACTGAGGTTTAACAAAATGAAACTGCATGTTGGCATAGTTAAATCCATTTAAGTCTTTAACTTATCATTAATAATAGGGATGCACCGATACCGATACCAGTATCACAGATTTTTCCCGTAATTTAACAGTTTTTTTAATGTATAATTTACATAAATTTCTGTTAATCTAGGGTGCCAGGTAAATGGAGTCCTCTTTTGCGCTTCTTCTCAAAGGTTCTTGTTCCCAGGGTGCTTTGCGCAAAAAAAAAAGGAGACACCCCTGTGAAAAATTATAACGGAAAATTCCTTCACACTTCAATCTATGAAGACTGGCTTTTTAAAAATTGCACCACAAATGTGCTGTATACAGTGATGTACAATATGACCTAAACAAGTTAATTTTCACTTCATCAGAACAGAATGCAAATTTACGAGCAAGGATATTTGCCTGAGCATATATCATTCGAACCTGACGGTAAATGTCCTCATCATCAGACCGACGGTCTGTCAACACATGACCCAGATACTTTACTTCATTTGCAACATTCAATAAAGTCCCAGACAGCTTAAAAAGTGGAAATACACATGAGACTTTTAGAGGGGTTGAATATGATATCATGTGTCTCACCATATGCTGAACAGACATGAAGCAGCTTCTGAAGACCAGCTGAACTTGGACTAAAAACCACTAAGTCATCAGCATACATAAGATGATTGATAATTGTATCTCCAACCATGCAGCCAGTTCTACACAGGTTTAGCTGCTTAGAGAGGTCATTCATATAAAAATTAAACAGTATAGGAGATAAAATGCTTCCTTGTCTGACACCATTGCTGACACGGAAGGATGCAGACACACAATTATCCCATTTGACTTGCATATTTTGGTTAGCATACCAATAGGACAGACATCTCACTATATATTTGTTAAATGATCTTGATCCTAAAAAATCTGCAGGTCCAGATGAACTTCCACCTTATTTCTTAAGGCTTGCTGCTCATATCATCACAGTCCCTGTGACCCACATCTTTAATCTGTCCATAAGTCAAAACACCATTCCGGATGCTTGGAAAACAGCATTTGTTCTTCCTTTGCTGAAGGGAGGTGACCCCACCTCACTGAACAATTATCGACCGATCTCTAAACTCTGCATCTTAGCCAAGGTTCTAGAAAAACTGATAAACTCTCAGATCAAAAATTATCTGGACTCATTTAACATGGGCAGCACGGTGGCACAACTGGTAGAGCTGCTGCCTCTCAGCGAGAAGGTTGCCGGTTCAAATCCCGGTCCGGGGCCTTTCTGGGTGGAGTTTGCATGTTCTCCCCGTGCATGCGTGGGTTTCCTCCGGGTACTCCGGTTTCCTCCCACAGACCAAAAAACATGCTTGTTAGGCTGATTGGTGACTCTAAATTGACCCTAGGTGTGAGTGTGAGAGTGGATGGTTGTTTGGTGTGAGTGAGACAGGTCCCTCTTGTAAATGAGTCCCCGTGACTCAACGAGGCTAGCCTGTATAAATAAAGGTTGAATGAATGAATGAAAAAAACATCTTACCTCTTCATCAATCTGGTTTCAGGAAAAAACGCAGCACAACAACTGCTTCTCTGAAGGTTCTGAATGATGTTGTTGAAGCATTGGATGCTAAGGATTATTGTGCTGCACTTTTCTTAGACCTGTCTAAAGCTTTTGACACTGTGGATCATAACATCCTGTGTCATAAGCTCTCAGAAATCGGTTTCTCTGATCACACCATCGGTTGGTTTTCTAACTATCTTTCCAATCGGAGGCAATGTGTTCAACATAACGGTACTTCTTCCAGCTATTTAACAGTTAAAAATGGTGTACCACAAGGCTCAGTTTTAGGACCCACTCTCTTTACAATCTACATAGCTAATGTAGGTCACTGCATCCCTGATGCATCCTTACATTTCTATGCTGATGATACAGTTGTTTACTGCCGAGCTAAAACAGTAGCTAAGGCTTTCCAGTTACTGCAATCCGCTTTTGACATCATCCAGTCAGATTTGTTCCGTCTCAAACTTGTCCTAAATGCTGATAAAACAAAAGGGATGTTTTTTTCAAATAGGAAGGCGGTTCCAGCAGATCCTCCTCTGATTTTATCTTCAAATGGTGTCCCTATTGAGTTTGTTGATTCCTATAAATATCTGGGTATCCTGATCGATTCACATCTCTCTTTTAAACTCCACGTGGAAAACCTAGTGAAGAAACTGAAAGTTAAACTGGGTTTCTTTTTCAGAAACAGATCATGTCTAACACTGAATGTTAGGAAACGCCTTGTATCTGTGACTTTCCTTCCCTCCATTGATTACGGTGACATTCTCTACATGAATGCTCCTACAAGCACCCTGCGGATGTTGGATGTTGTCTATCATGGTGCACTAAGATTCATAACTGGCTGTGATTATCGTACCCACCACTGCACCCTGTATTCACTGGTTAACTGGACATCATTAACCTCACGCAGACTCTTCCACTGGTACATTTTCATCTTTAAATCACTTCTTGGTCTGCTGCCCTCATACATCTCCTCCTACATGTCTTTACGTGAGTGCAGCTACAGTGTGCGCTCTCAGGACATGATTACCTGCAGTGTTCCGTCAGTGAGGACTGAACTTGGAAAAAGGGCCTTCTCCTACTCTGCTCCTGCTTCATGGAATATCTTACAAAAAGATCTGAAGCTCTCGACCTTGACTTCTCTAAATGGTTTTCAGAATCTGTTGGAATCCTGGCAAAAATGGTAAATGGTAAATGGAGCTTATTTATATAGCGCTTTCCAGCCCCCTGTGAGGAGCCCCAAAGCGCTTTACAATACCAGCCATCCACCCATTCATTCAGACATTCATACACCGGTAGTGGTAGCCTGCCTTGCAAGGCGCCATCCAGACCTACCGGGAGCAACTCGGGGTTAAGTGTCTTGCCCAGGGACACAACGACACATGGTGGGCGGATGCGGGATTCGAACCTCCAACCTTCCGATCAGGGGTCGACTGCCATTACCACTACACCACGGCTGCCCATGCAGATTTGTTCCTGTCTTTGATTTTATACGTCTACCTTATGTTTTGCTAGTTTTTTGATACTTTGTTAAAAAAAATAAAAAATAAAAATGTATTTCTTTCTTTTGTTTTTTTCTCTTTTTTGTTTTCTATTGTTTGTTTGTTTGTTTATTGTTTAAGGAAATTCTACCATTGCTGTTCATCGTTCTTTAGTTTTAGCAGGTCGCTTTCGTAAATGAGCCCATGAGGTTCAATAAAATTTACCTGACTAAATAAAGGTTGAATGAATAATGAAGGGGAAAAAACGGTTATGACCTACTGGGATTCTGGTGACGCCGTATTCCTCCGTCCATCGGTCGTACTCTATTACGTTTACGACGTAAAACCGCCGTCCAGCTCGGTCCATCTGCCGTATTCCGTTTGGTTTACGACGTAAAACCGCGTTCACAGTACAGTTTTGTTTTTTGAATGTCCAGAGGACCAGACTTAGCTTTTTTAGAGAGTACAGTGCAGTATTCCTCCGCCGCTACGTTTACGACGTAAAACCAAACTGCGTAACTCGGCTTTTCAAAATATATATATTGTTTTTATGAGATGTGCCGTAACCACAAAACATCTTAACTCGAGATTGTCGTAACCCGAGGACTACCTGCTTATTGGAATAACCCTCTGTCTCACTGATAGTAAAAGTCAAAAAACGGATTACAAACATTCCAACAGTCATTGCTTAATTTTCTGAGCAGCTCTTTTACATCAGCTTTGCTAGTGCTACTACGCTAATGCTAGCTATGCTACTACGCTAACACTAGCTATGCTACTATGCTAACGCTAGCTTGTACATAAAGAGGGACAAGATATTTTGTTTTAGCTATTACAAAAAGCTATTATTTATTATGTTTTAGCTATTACAAAAAATATTGTTCCCAATAAGGCTACTACTGGCAATAATGGTTTAGTTATCAACTCTGTTTGCAAAAAGAAAAAACTATAAATTTTGCTTTTGTATTTTTGCCGTTGTTGCTGACGTGACTGGCTGTGTGACTTTTAGACTAAACAAAATCACTTGGACCGAAATGTCAGCACAGACACTTTCTACAACAGTTTTAAGCTTCTGATATAAAAATAAACAGATAAATAGGCCTATGACTTACCATATCCTTCTGCCAACACTAAAGGAGCCAGTCCTGGCAGAACTCTTTTTCCCGATAAAATGGTCACTCCCGCCAAATAATAATTTTGTGAACAAACCTGTCAGGAGGGCGACACGGTGTAGAAGTGGGTAGAGCTGCCCTCTCAGCAAGCAGGTTGCTCGTTTCAAATCCCGGCCGGGGCCCTTTAGTGGTTTGCATGTCTGGTCTGGTCTCTTGTTGTAAGAGTTCATGGGAATTTTGAACTACTTTTCATTAGCTTCCTTTGTTATGCTACTATGCTAATGCTAGCTTTTGTATAAAAAGGTCAAGAGATTTGTTTTCAGCTGTTTGTTTTTTATTTTGTTTACATTTCTCTATTACGACGGAGTATTAGGACCACGCTATGAAAAAAAATTACATTACAAAAGAGAATAAAGACATAGTATTACGAAAATAAAGTCATACAACAAAGTCAAAATATTACAATGTTGTAACATTACGAGAATAAAGTAAAGACAATACTAGAATAAACTCAACATTATGAGAATAAAGTTGTAGTATTACATGAAAAAAGTTGTGATTTACGAGAAAAAGGTCGAAAGATAGTCAAAATATTATGAGAACAAAGTTGTAGTATTACCAGAATGAAGTCATAATATTACTTAAAAAAGTCATAATATTACAAGGATAAAGTCGTAACATTATGAGAATAAAGTGGTAGTGTTACAAGAATAAAGTATAAACAATAGAATAAAGTCTTAATATGAAAATAAAGTCATAGTATTACGAGAAAAAGTTGTAATTTATGAGAATAAGGTTGTATGACAAAGTTATATTATTATGAGAATAAACTCATAATATTACGAGAATAAAGTCATAGTATCAGAATAAAGCGGAAACAATACAATAATAAAAGTCATAAAATGATGAGAATAACCTCGTAATATTATACATGAAAAATCAGTCTTACAACTGCGGTAAAATGACGAATGTGGATGTTGGCAGTACAACAGCAGGGGGGCCAACGCTCTGCGGCATATGGATTCATATGATAAACTGAAGCTGTATGGCATTGCATTTTATAGCTGCATTGACGGATTTAATCGTGACAATGTGGATGGAGGTGTATTTCACAAACAGTGACCCAAAAGTGATCGCAGACTACTTCATAAACACAGTGACTCGCATTGGAGGCCGTCCACAGCAGGTGCGAGCCGACACAGGACGTATTACGACTTTATTCTCATAATTTCATAACTTTGACATTGAGTTTCAGCTCCCTTCAAAGATTTTCTATTGGGTTCAGGTCTGGAGACTGGATAGACCACTCCAGGATCTTGAAATGCTTACAGAACCACTCCTTGCCCTGGCTGTGTTTAGGGTCATCGTCATGCTGGAAGTGGGATCTCATCCATCCTCCAACACAATGCAGTCGTCCTGTCCTTTGCAGAAAAGCACCCCCCATAGTCTGATGTTTCCACCCCCGTGCATAACAGTTGAAAAGGTGGATGAATTTCACCAAAACGGATGCAGTTCTTAGTTCTTTGGAGCCACCTACTGGTAGTTTGGCACAGCTGCGTGCGAGGGTCCCTTCAGGCGCGCTCTGCTCCCCCAGCCATAATGGAAGCTGGTGGAGATCCATGCATGCTGCCACACACACTGATGGAATGTTGTTGTTTGTACCAGATCTGAATGACTTGGTAAATGTGTCAGGACTCCTTAAATGTGTACTTTTTGCTGATGATACCACATTTTTCTGTTTAGGTGAAGATATAGAACAAATGTTGGAATTGATAAAGACAGAATTTGTCAAGATACAAACTTGTAAATTATCATTAAATCTAGAAAAAACTAATTACATGATATTCGGTAATAAAAAGAAAACTGTTGATGTTCCACTCAAAATTGAGGATGTTGAGATTTGTAGAGTGAGTGAGGTGAAGTTTTTGGGTGTTATCATTGATGACAAACTGACATGGAAACAACACATAAATTCTGTAAGAATAAAAATAGCTAAATCGATTGCAGTACTGTACAAAGTCAGAGACCTATTGAATGATAAAGCTCTGTATTTGTTGTATAACACAATCATTGTTCCACACTTAATCTATTGTATTGATGTTTGGGGGAATGCGTGTAAAACAATCACAAAGCCTATTTTTGTATTACAGAAAAGAGCTGTAAGAATTATCACTAGAAAACATTACCGTCATCCATCAAGTACATTATTTTATCAACTGAAGTTATTGAAGTTCCATGATTTGGTAGACTATAATATTTTATCAGTTATGTATAGGGCTCAAAATAATGCATTACCTTTAAATATCCAAATGCATTTTGTTAAAAGACAAAGTTGTTATAATCTTAAGGGGACAGAGATGTTTGTAAAACCACAATTCAGAACTAGTTTGAAGGGACGTTCTACCTCAATCCAGGGAATTAGATTATGGAATGGCTTGGAGAATGTAGTTAAAAATGCCAAGTCAAGGTCTACATTTAAGAAAATGATCAAAACGAATGTGTTAAAAAATATATATATGAAATAGCGTAATGTGTATTGTATTAGTTAGAAAATTAGTCATTTTGTACTGTTGGTTGAAGATTATTATTGTTTAATCTGATTGTTGGAAAAAAGGGGCAGATATAATAAGATTTATTCTTCTTTCTGCTACCTTTCATTTTTTTATATTTTGTACATTATCATTTATGGGATTGTCTTGTATTGTTTCTTTTGTAAAAAAAATGAACAAATTTAATAAACATAAACAAGATCTCTGCAGTAAAGAACATTGAAGAGCAGACCTGTGTCCATGACCTGACCTGGTCGTAGAGAACCAACACAGAGGGTTACACATGCTTCATGGTTGTTGGGACGGTGTTCTTTGGGTTGTACTCAACCTTCTTCCTCCAAACACGACGAGTGGAGTTGATACCAAAAAGCTCTACTTTGGTGTCTTCTTCTCCCATGCCTCCTCTGGACCATCCAGATGTTCATTGATGAACTGCAAATGGGCCTGGGCATCTGCTGGCATGAGCAGGGGGACCCTGCAGGATCTTAAACCATGATGGTATAGTGTGCTACTAATGGTCTGAGACTGTGGTCCCAGCTCTCTTCAGGTCGTTGACCAGGTCCTCCCGTGCAGCTCTGGGCTGACTCCTGACCTCTCTCAGAATTATCCTTACCTCACGAGGCCGAGTAAGACTGAGTCATCTCGTGTTTCTTCCATTTTCTAATAATTGCACCAACAGTTGTTGCCTTCCCATCAAGCTGGTCGCCCCTTGTCCTGTACCTCATCCCAGCCTTGTGCAGGTCTAGAATTTAGTCCCAGGGTTCAGCTCTTTCGTCTTGGCCATGGTGGAGGGGTGCAGGGAAGAAAAAAAAAAATCTTTTTTTTAAAAGAATCTAATCTAGATTCTTAGTCCTGGCGATTCAGAATCGATTCTAAAAGCCCCAAAATAGTTTTTTTTAACGTTTACATTAAAACCCAAAAGATAAAGAAAATGAAACCATATCTCTTGGTATATGAAAGAATACATAAAATGAAAGGTGGCAGAAAGAAGAAGAAATCTTATTTTATCTGCCCATTTTTTCAAAAATAAAACAAGTTCAAACAATCAATTCAAACAATAATCTTCTATAAGTAACAGAGCAAAAAGCTAACCTAATACTACTGGTTATTTAAGTTACAGAATTTAACGCATTCCTGTATTTTTTGTTCCTATTTTTGGTATGAATATCAAACTATGCAAAACATGTGATACAGTACAGAACCTAAAATTATTGTTTTAAATAAATGTTCGATTTGTTTACATTGTTTAATGTTTTCAGTTTAAAATTATTGTTTTAAATAAATGTTCCATTTGTTTACATTGTTGTTTATTCTTTTCAGCTCGTCAGTTACAAAACTGAAACTAAATTTATGACCATTTTAATAGAAAAATCGTTTCTGAATCAAAAATAATCTGAATCGGAAAATCCATTTTAAATCGAATCGTGACACCAAAAATCGGAATCGAATCGATTCTCCAGACACTGAGATTCGCACCCCTAGTGGAGAGGTTGGAGTGTGAGTGTGGACAGGTGTCTTCAGTTAACACAGGTAATGAGTGCAGAGTGGGAGGGGCTTCTTAAAAAAAACTTGCAAAATCGGCATCAAATACTTATTTTCCCCACTCCAAGTAGAAATATGGAAATACGACAATTTACTATTTTTTTTTCTGTTTTTACTCATTTGTTTATTATTAAATTTACATGTAATGGCTGTCAGACTCAGACAAAAAATAAATAAAAATAAGTTGTCAAACTAAAACTAATGATTTGAAAACCTGTTGACCAGTTTGCAGTGGCTGGTCAACATTAAATACAATTTGGGTCGTTTTCTAAAACAAGTTTATTTTTTAAAGAAAAAAATTAAGAAAGTTTGTGCTGTAACACATGTTGATTATCTGAGAGGATCTTAACTTTTTGTAAAAGCTGATTTTTTTTTATTTTCCCCCTTCTGTTTTAACCTTTGAAAGAAACGGTGAGCAAAATATTTTATATATTGATGCTTTGAAAGACGACAGGAGTCTTTGTGTTTTAGATAAAAAGTGATTTATTCTCTTTTTTCTTGTTCTTTGTGACACCAACAGTGTAAGGCTCAGAACTGGTCGCACACTTTAATCAAAATATACATGTTTCATTAGATACAAAACCAACGATCACCTCTCAGACGTATAAAGCACGTATGTACAGCCGAACGCCACCTGCCTCGCCGTGAGGCATTCAAGGACACCTGGGACTCACAGTGTTTTTAATGGTCCACGTTATTGGTTTAGTCAACACTTGGATTTATCTGACAGGTTACACTTTTAAATGTTTGAATGTGTGAAGATGATCTGAGGAAACTCAGCTCTGGTGTGAGAATTCATAACCACATTCAGTGTCACATTTCTGAACTCTGCAAATAACAAATTTATGAGCCGTCATGTGCGGCTCTAAATGTGTCAGAAGCTTCTCTCAACAGTCATTTCATGAAGAAGAAAAAAAAAAAATTTAATTAAAAGATGTTTTGAGATTATCTTAATTGCTATTATGAAAAAAAAAAGTAATCCCACACTTGCGGGGCAGGTCCTAATTTTAGAAATCCTTGCAGAGCGATGGGAGGAGCCTGATCACACCACTGAGGCTGACCAATCAGAAGAGACGGGGCTTTTTGGCGGGAAAAAGTTTGCTTTAGCGTCATCCGAATCGAAACTTTTTCACCCAAAAAATTAACATATGAGAAGTTGTAAATAAGGAAAGATTAAAGTAAAGTTTTATATCAGAAAAAAACATTTTTATAATTTTATTTTCTGACATTTATAAATATTTAGATATTTGGTCCTACCGGTACTTTAGCTTCTTAGCTACATTATTGAACAGCAGTTGTTTTTAAATGAGCTTAACTTGACTCTTTGGAATAAACTGGAATGCACTGAAAAGGAATGATGGTCCAAGTCAAACTTGAATCTGTATTTAAACTGAACCCGTTGACTGTTTCTACAGGACTTCCTGGGTGGTCTTTTTTTGAAAACTGGTGCTAAATTAACTTTTTTAATCCAACAATTACCGTATTTACTTTTTTCAAGACTGTTTATTTACACAGCACAAATTACCAACAAGGCATCTGAGAGCACTGTATCAAAAGAAAAATCCAAATCCAAGACGGATTCAGACGACGGCCCAAAGCTGGAGTTTTCTAGTAAAATGGTGAAGATACCGTAAATGTAAACGTAATTTAGTGTTCGTCTTAAAACGCTTAAAAATATATATATATATCTCAGAGATGCCTCCAGAATGTTTTTAAATGGGTGGGCAGATGGGGGCTCTTTTTTTGTTGTTGCTCTATCCAAATTTACAACTTAAACAAGTGTCTTTGAAAAAATGCATATCACGGTCACTTTGCACAGCATCATTTTTGAATGAACGTTGTGTGATCTGTTGTGTTGGGGATCACTCTCAGCTACCATCACACCTAATTTTAGCTCTAAAATTGACAGTTTAGCCATTTTTGTGTTTGTTAACTATAATTAGCTATTGGTGGCTCTTGGTGACTCTTGACGCCAAAATCAGATGAGCATTAAACTATTACTTTCTGAAAGTTTGATGAGATATTTAGCTAACAGACAGATAATTCATTTAAGACTTTTTGGACATGAGGGAAGAGGCGTCTCACAAAAACTTCAAGGGGCTTTTGCCCCCTCTGGCTCCCTGGTGGTTGCGCCCCTGGCAAATCTGCAAATTATTTCTGCTTCAACAAACTCCGCAGTTACGACCCTGAAATTAGCCCCAGACCAAACAAAGAAGATGTTTCTTTTATTTAAAACCTGTTTTCCTGCTCAGCCATATTTTTTTAGTAATAAAGTTTAATTTTAGAATCTTTTTTTAAACAGACCCCAAACATCCAGCGTGTGGAGGTGAACCGATTGTGCCCTACTAGACGTAAAACTTGTGCAGCTTTGAGACAACATGAAGCATTGTCCTAGTGTTAAATTTTCCCAGGTGCACTGAATGCATCACGGCTGCATAATTTAGCAGCTCTTTTCGAGGAAACCTTTCGTTCTAACTGAATCTTTGTTAAACATATGGAAGTGGGGAGGGGAGACTTCTGAGTGGCTGGAATGTTGACGTTAAAAATACGGACATAAAA
>JBBPBX010058831.1:0-21970 GCA_038048925.1 Garcialebias charrua | reverse complement strand
ACATCTACCTTGAGTCTGTGTTGGTCCAAAACGGTTCCGAAATGTCCAAATTACGTGGCCACACTTGGGGGCTACCCACAAGTAGTTTGGTTAGAGTGGCCTTTTCTCAAAGCCTCATACAGAACCTTTTCCTTTTTGTGGTTTCAGCATATTGCAGAGAACAGTATTACGGTATACATATTATAAATGAACATTTATTATAGTGTACATGTATAAAATGTACATATATAAAATGTACTATAACTGTTACGGATGGGGCCAATCCGATCCGGTATCGGCCTCCGATACCAGCATAATTTACGTAACAGATTTTTCTGATCCAACCTGCTGATATTTCCGATCCATCATGCAAATTGGCTTCAAACTATGGAATGGAGTTCCTGAACGGAGGCATGTCTCATGAACCCAGAGTAATAAGACACGCCTCACATGGCCTCACATGCCTCAGTTGAATGGAGGCTGCACAGTTGCAGAGAGGAAAGCTCTACAGAGAGTGGTGAAGGTTGCACAGAAGTCTGTTGGAGTCAGTCTCCCCACTATCACAGACATTTACACCTCCAGATGCAGGAAAAGAGCCACCTGCATCATGAAAGACCTCACTCACCCAGCACACTCACTCTTTGCCCCACTCCCCTCAGGACGGAGGTTGAGGAGCATCAAATGTAGAACCACTAGACTGAGGAACAGCTTCTACCCTGAGGCTGTTAGACTCATGAATAAATAAATAATAAGAATAAACACTGCAAAATATCACATCATGCTGATGCTGATCTGTTTTCTTGTTGCTGTGTTCATTTGTGACCATCTGCTCATACAGACTCATGTTCGTGCTGCTGTTTATAATGATGTTTTTCTACTACATTAGGGCTTAGTGTATTACTAGTTGATGTTTTTCTTAGTTAATCCTAGATGTTATTACTGTTCTTTTTCTTTTTTTTTCTCTTGCATTTGTTGTTGGATGTAACTGGGACCCTGTGTACATAATCTCGTTTTCATCACATGTACCACATGCGGTGCAAATGACAATAAAGACTCTCTGACTCTGACTGACTCTGACATTCAGGAAATCCTTTTCATAGTTTGCAGCCAGCTACAGTGTGCAGACTGAGTAAGCAGCGCTGTAGCTAACAGCTAGTTAACTTTTCATCGTAACATGTCCGCTGTGTGAAAGTATTTTACACTAAACACCGCAAGACAGCAACGTGTAATGTCTGCAGAGCCATAGCGCCACATTAAACCATGGTCAAGTTAGTTTTACGTTGAACATTCGAGCTCTGGGGCTTCTGCAGGACGCCACTCTCGCTGAACCCAGAACACAGGCATCCCGACACAGCCAGCCCGTCCAGTCCGACCCGCTCTGTCTGCCTGTCTCGTTGAGGCTGAGAGTAGCTGACTAAAATCAGAGCGCCTGCCCCGGATTGAACAAGAAAAACAAACCGCTGAAGCCACGGAGCTCAAATGTTTACTGAGAAGTTGCTAAACTTCATCATAATTATAATGACCAACAGCTATCAGCTGTAGAAAATGGAGGATTTCATAGCTTGATACTTGCAGCCAAGATATAGTTTACCCTCCAGGAGATATTAATCAGTACAACAGCAGACAATCATAAAAAAGCAAATGAATTAAAAATTACAAGAAAACTGTATAAAAAAACCGAAACATAAACGGCCACATTATAATGCAATGTAAAATACTAAAAACAGGAACATGTCTGTGTTGGTTTGTGCCATGAACTTAGCAGATGTAAAGCCATTTATTTATTTCCTTTATTCATTCAAGAGACAAAATAAAACAAATTCATCAAAAACATTGAATGAAAAGAGTTCAGAAAGAAGAAAAAAAATGTATATCACCCCCTTATTTAAAAGAATATATAAAATAACTTTAAACAATCACTTAAATTAATCACTTTGTGACGGTTTTATTAAAAGGGGTGCCAGCCAGGTATCCCTCCTGACAGTTAGGATGACCAATTTTGAGTTACTTTTGTATTTTTTATTTTTTTTAACCTGTCACACAAGGACCATCCACTTAATGGTGTTGACCCTTTACAATTTGAATGACAAAAAAAACCAACAAAACTTCATCCTTTTTTCTTTTACACAAAAAACAAACAAAACATCTTCCACATAATTTCACTTTTTTTTCTTTTTTTTCAGGTTTTATATTTTTAAATGTCCATAAACAAAATAAACACAAATCCCCCCCCACAAAAATAAGTTCTCAAGTCTTTTCTTGTCTTCCACAATCAACAGGTCAAAGGTTCCATATATTTACTGCTCCCATATTTTACTGCTCCACAGCAAGAGAGGTCTCAGATAAAGCAGAATCAGAAATCCATAGGTTGTTTTTTGTTTTTGTCATGAATAATGAACTGGGTGACGTCACACGCTTCCAGGATCTCCGGATTCACGGCGGAGAGCGCACAGGAGTAGATGCACGTTTCCTTTTTGTTTGTTTCTGTCGGTCCACGGTGATGACTTCCAGCAGGAAGTGAAGGGAACAGGCGAGGGATTGCACAACCTCGGATTAAAGTTTAATTGTTTGCCCAGAGATGCAACACTAGTGGAATCCTTGACTCTCTGGTCTGGAGAGAAACTGCCATCTTTTAACTGGAAGGGTAAACGAGCTTGAACAGTGGAGCAATCAGGTGAGTTCACAGCTGTGATCCAGGTGCGTCTTTAAGTGTGGCAGGATGGGAGGGGCCAAGGGAGAACAAAAAGTGATGAGAGCAGCTCTGAAAATGAGCAGGCTGTCACACATCCCCCCCCTTGAGAGGTCCCGAACTAGTAAGGGAGAATACAAGTTACAATTTGATTTCACACACATTTTTCATACTCTCCAATACCACAATTATTTTGCCAATAAGTCAGAAGAAGGGAAGTCATGGAAATCTTCTTCATCACTTTCTTCATTGAATATGTCTAGAATTTTTTGGGCGCTGTGCGTTGTCCACTTCCTCTGCTGTAGGATAGCAAGGTTTGAGTTGTGATATATGAACCACACGAAGGTCTTCACCAGTGTCCTCCAACACAACCTCATAATTGATAGGGCCAGTCCTTCTTGTTACACGATAGGGACCCTTCCATCGTGGGGCAAGTTTGGCTGTGAATGACTGGTTGGCTTTGGACCAGGGGTGAGAACGGAACCACACCCTATCTTTCTCAGCGAAGTAACCATCTCTTCTTCCACGATCATAGTTTCGTTTTTGTCTTTGTTTGGCCCTTGTCTGGTTAACATCAGCCACTCGTCGATGCTCAGTGATTGCTGAGAAAAAGGCAAGCTGTTGATGAGGTTCATTTGACCAGGAAGCACATTCTTTTAGAAAACTGTATTGTTGTTTTCTATTGAACTTGAACCAGTAACGTTTTTCAGAAACATCAAACTGCAGACCAGAGAGGGAAATGAAATTAAGTCCAATGACTGCAGGGAACGTGAGGTGATGAGCAGACAGGATAACACAAGGTAAGTTTATGGACTGGTTTTGTAAGCTAATGGTGATCTCACTCCATCCCAAAGGTTGTCGTCCTTCTCCATCTGCTAAATATAAAGGTCCTCTCGTCCAAGGTTTAAGTTTTCTCCATTTAGTTCATTCCACACCTTCTCATTTAGCAGTGTATAAGAGGAACCCGTGTCCAAAATTGCAGGTCCTTTCCAGGAATGTATGCTGATAGGAACTATCAACTGGTTTGGTAGTGAATTTGTTGAGGATGTGGCAGAAGGACAGTGTTCACTAGGAAATCCAGAGTTTGTGAGAGACCCAAGAGTCGCTGGGCTTGGAGCTGATGAGATGTGTGATGGATTGCTAGCCGGTTGAGGAGGATTTGAAGGTAAAGGGGATCGATTGGTTCCAGCATGTGGACAAGCTGCAGGAGAATGATTGTCTTTACAACGCCAACAGAATGGTTGAGAGGGGCGATTGTGACTTTGGTTGTAGTTTGGTTGTCTTGGCCGTACTGTGTTGTCATGGTGAGGAGGTCTATGTTCAGCTGGCTTAGGGGGTAATTTTACTTGATTCTTGTGTGCATACTGTTGTTGGTTGTCTCGGTCTCTCTCCAGCTGCTGTCCCAGACGAACAAGTTCATCTACAGTTGTTACTCTGCTACTCCTTAACTGGCTGGCCAATGTAGGATTTATGTTTTTCAGGATCATCTTGACAATGTCCTCATCTTCAATCTGGGGTTTCCAGCGTCTGCACAAAGATTGGTACATATATATGAAATCTCTGATGCTCTCATTCTCTCCTTGAACTCTGGTCCTCACTCGTTCTGCCAGCTCGTCCTCATAGTCCTCAGAGAGAAAAGCGGCCTGAAACTGCTTTTGAAAATCAGCCCAGGTATTAACCTTGTATCTGGCTACATCCCACCAGTCTCTGGCTGTGCCATGCAACACATTCCTTAATGTAGCCATAAGTTCTTCATCTGTTAATGAATTTAGAGCCAAATAATCCTCACACCGTTCCAGATATTGTAGAGGATCAGGGGGGTCTTCTAATTTTCCATACGTTGGAAACAATAATTTCACAGGGCTTTTCCCCTGGTCTCGACTCCTGTTTAGTAAAAAGGTGGTGCCACCTGGTGCTATACCAGGCCGAACAGTAGATTCCATCCGGGGTCTGTTGGTAAATGTTATTGATTTTGGTACACCCTGATACATTGTCTGTGCAGTGTCATCCATTATTGTGGTCTGATGGCAGGTCTGAACTGGTTGGATTTTTGTGACTATTTCCTCTGTTACAGATTTGATGGTGATTTGACATGCTGAAATCTCCCCCTGCAAGCGGGAAACCTCTTCTTGCAGAGCAGAGATGCTGGCTGTAACTGGGGTGAGAAGGGATTTGAACTCCTCTAGTAGCTCAGACTGATGGTGTTTCAGTCTCCATCCAAGAGCGGCTTTCGTTTGTGAGAGTATGTATTCCAACTGTGCATCCATCCGTTTGTATTGTTCTTGTCCATGGTCTTGAATTAATTTTTTCACACTTTTTATTGTTGCGTCCCTCATATTGCTCATCTCCCATCTAACACTGGTTTTTATTTCCTCTATGGCAGTTTTTAACTCCGTTTCTGGAACATCAGGTGCAGCCAGTGTTTTGTGTTGGGCTTGAGAAGGAGGCTGTGGTACCAAAGGGGAATCCAACATCAAATCCAGCTTGGTTAATTCCATGTCCAGGAGAGAGTATGCTGTGGAGCATATAGGGGTCATCACCTTTGGGGAGGTGGAAGTGATTGGAGGGTGATCTATTTTGTTTGCTTCTGTGCTCATTTTATTTTTGTTTTTAGTTTTTATATTTATTTATTTATTTTTCAATGCTGATCATAAAGTTGTCATTCAAAAAACTGTCCCATCTGGGGTGCCATTTTTTATGTGACGGTTTTATTAAAAGGGGTGCCAGCCAGGTATCCCTCCTGACAGTTAGGATGACCAATTTTGAGTTACTTTTGTATTTTTTATTTTTTTTAACCTGTCACACAAGGACCATCCACTTAATGGTGTTGACCCTTTACAATTTGAATGACAAAAAAAACCAACAAAACTTCATCCTTTTTTCTTTTACACAAAAAACAAACAAAACATCTTCCACATAATTTCACTTTTTTTTCTTTTTTTTCAGGTTTTATATTTTTAAATGTCCATAAACAAAATAAACACAAATCCCCCCATCAAAAATAAGTTCTCAAGTCTTTTCTTGTCTTCCACAATCAACAGGTCAAAGGTTCCATATATTTACTGCTCCCATATTTTACTGCTCCACAGCAAGAGAGGTCTCAGATAAAGCAGAATCAGAAATCCATAGGTTGTTTTTGTTTTTGTCATGAATAATGAACTGGGTGACGTCACACGCTTCCAGGATCTCCGGATTCACGGCGGAGAGCGCACAGGAGTAGATGCACGTTTCCTTTTTGTTTGTTTCTGTCGGTCCACGGTGATGACTTCCAGCAGGAAGTGAAGGGAACAGGCGAGGGATTGCACAACCTCGGATTAAAGTTTAATTGTTTGCCCAGAGATGCAACACTAGTGGAATCCTTGACTCTCTGGTCTGGAGAGAAACTGCCATCTTTTAACTGGAAGGGTAAACGAGCTTGAACAGTGGAGCAATCAGGTGAGTTCACAGCTGTGATCCAGGTGCGTCTTTAAGTGTGGCAGGATGGGAGGGGCCAAGGGAGAACAAAAAGTGATGAGAGCAGCTCTGAAAATGAGCAGGCTGTCACAACTTTAATATCCACTTTAAAGCTAGGAATAAAATAAAATACGTTTTGTGTTAGCAGAATTAAATTCTAACTTTGAAACTTATCCAACATTAATAAAACTTACCTCAAGTTGTCTTTTTGGACACGCATGCATATATGTGTACACATTGTACTTGAGAGGAGATTATTACAGCCTCATATAAATCAATGATGATCAGGATATCGGAACTGGATCGGTATCGGCCGATATCCAGATTTAAGTATCAGGATCTAATCGGAAGTTAAAAAAAAGTGGATCGGTGCATCCCTAATAACTGTACAGGTACTGCATTGGTCAAAAATTTGTTGAAAACATGAACAAATTGTATAACGGAACAAATGTTCCACCACCATTCCTAATGTGGAAGATTTACTGTCTCCTGATTGTGAACTTGCTAAGTATTTTTATTAGATTCAGGAAGGAGTGTCAAAGCAAAATAACTTTATTCCACAGGTAGTTTGGTTAGAGTGGCCTTTTCTCAAAGCCTCATACAGAACCTTTTCCTTTTAGTGGTTTCAGCATATTGCAGAGAACAGTTTTGATCAGTGGATGATCACTCTCCCATACGGTACTTTAAATTCTTTGTGTGTGTGTTTAAATGCCTGCATCACCTGTGTGTGTTCTTGCGTGCCGCTGCAGCTCATCACTGCGAGTAAAACGTTTCCCGCAGAAAACCCAGTTGCAGACAAAAGGCCTCTCTCCAGTGTGCAACCGGACGTGGGCTCTGAGCAGCGATGTTTTCCTGAATGTTTTCTCGCAGCCCGGGACATGGCAGATGTGTTTCCTTTTCCCAATCTCTCCAGGCCTATAAAGTAAACACACAAAAACGCTTTGAGTATACCGTAATAATAGTTTTCAAGCTAAAATTGATCAATTCAAAACTTGGGAGGGGAATTTACAATAATTAATTTTAAGGCAACACAAGATTGTTTTTATTTTCTAAATCAAAAAATCCTGAAACATTACCAAACCAAAGAGATGAGCACCTGCTAAGCTAAATGACCGAGGAGGAACACGGTTTCTTAAAGGGAAATGATGCCACCCACAGCACCTCTGACCCCCAAAAAACAAACTCTTCAGAACTACACGATTCATGTAAATGACATCTTTTAGTTTGCAAACGGTGAATTTTGCCAAAAAGCGACTAGTTTGCGGGTATGTAGACATATCTTGGCTAAATTTGTTTTATTGCCCTTTAATTACAAACATATTTTTATATTTTCCATTTAATTTGCTTGTCTGCTGACATGTTTTCCATTCATTTCACTCTTCTATTCATACAATTTCAGGCTTTCCATTCCACAGTTTATAGGCAATGTTGGTGAAGCAACTACTAGTAAAGGTGGTTTAAAATAATCTGGTTTCAGGTCAATTAAAATCTTCATGAACCAGGAGTAAGCAAAGTCAGCGTTTCAGAAAGCCATTTTCAGGACAGGATTACAGGTAGTCCTCGACTTACGGCAGTCTCGACTTACGGCGATTCGGTGTTACGAACGCATCTTAATAAAAAAAAAAAATGAAATTTTTTTTTTTAAATCTTATTTTATGTGTTTAAATGTTCTTGATTTTATGTGTACAGCACTTTGTTGCAGCTGTGGTTGTTTTAAATGGCTTTATAAATAAAGTATTATTATTATTATTATTATTTAGAAGCCGATTTACGCAGTTTCTGGCAGTTTTCGGCAGTGCCCGCCAGTTTTCGTTAGCTCCGGCCTCGACAGCCGGCTTTGGACGGACCGCGTGCCCGATCAGAGGTTGCCTCATACGGATAAATGAGCTGGAAACGCTCGGTGAACTCTGTGGACGTCTCAGGCGGAGGAACGGCCTCACGGCCTCGGATGTTGGCGAGACCCGGAGCCAACATGCTAACGCCAGCCCCACCAGGGACACGGAGCCGACGGGCGGCGGAGATGCCTGCTGCGGCCGGGAGCTCGCCTCGATGCTCCGCCTGGCAGCCTCAGATGTTGGTGGGACCCGGAGCTAACATGCTCGCCAGCCCCTCCGGGAACACGGAGCCGACGGGTGGCGGAGATGCCTGCTGTGGCCGGGAGCTAACATGTTAACGCGGAGAAACGGCTTCACCAGCTCCCAGTAAGTTATTAACTCTTTTTCCCTTCATTATGGCTCCAAATGTATGGAGCTAACATGCAGTTACAAACAGTTTGGACCGCGTGAAGCAGCTGGAAGCTGCAGAGCTCGGACGTGCAACGAGCTAACATGCTAACAGACATGCTAACTATTTTTTTCCTTCATTATGGCTCCAAATGTACTGTATGTGTTTTTTGATAATTATGTAGGGTACTGTGTTAGGATAGGCGAAGTGCTTGGTAACTGTACAGTACCGTACATGTACGTGTATAAGTGGCGGCTAGTGTGTTTTCCGACTTACGGCGATTTTCGACATGCGAACAGCCGTAGGAACGGAACTCGTTCGTAAGTCAAGGACTACCTGTACTTATTTTAGATCAAGACATACCGGTACTAAATATTTTTGATAGAGTCTTTATGAACATTTTACTGTCAACTCCCAAGTTAGTTATATTAATTCAACCGTTATTTATACAGGTTAGTCCCATTGAGCCTCGGGGACTCATTTACAAGAGACCTGAAAATCAAAGATTATAGAAATATCAAAGAGCCTGTAAGTGGGACACTTTGCTGCAAATGTAAATATTACTGCAACTGAAAATTGTATGTGTATGTACAATAAGTATGAGTAAAAGCTGCTGCCTGAATCTCTCTTCTGCTCCTGACCCGTAAAATGCTTTTTACTTGTTTGTCAGTAGAGACAGTGAAATCTATGAAATGTTGGTATCAGCACAAAAACTGTCACCGAAGAGCTTCTTCCACTGTTCTCAACTTAAATCAAAATAAAAATTAACCTTTATTCTAAATATGCTCTTGACTCTTTTCTGAAAGATTTAAAAATCAATAAAATGTAATATTGTACCAGCAGGCGTTTGTTGACACGCTCACCTTTTTTCTGCATCTTTGCAGTTGGGGCAGGTGCAGGCCATGCGTCGCTTCTTCTCTCCCGGCTGAGCAGGCAGCTCCAGAGTGAGGGTCTGATCCACCTGGATGGCAGGTTGGCCCTGTGCCGCTGCCAGCTGGAGTCTTCCACCCTGCATCGTCTGCACCGTTAGGTGCTGCTGGCCTGACAGGTGACAGACAGGCACAATTCTTGAGGCACAACTGGGTTCCTGCAGCAGCTGACAAGTTCTCTAAAAACCCTATTGGAACAGACGTTGGCTGACACAAAACAAACTGGGCTGACACAGTCATTACTGGTAAAATCCATCAACTGCAGATGTTTATTTTATTTTTTATTAACCTTTATTTAACCAGGCAAAGCCCATTGAGCTCACAGATCTCTTTTGCCAGGGAGGCCTGGGCCTGAAGGCAGCTAACATGCATGTTTTTGTACCGATGTGAAAGCAAAAAGATGAAAACATGTTCGCAAGTCAGGTTTTTGCCTTGATTTTTGTGACTTTTGTCTTTTAATTGTTCAATTCAAATTTGTTGGTAAAACGTTGATCACATTCAATGCAGTTCTATTACGGCTTGAGAAAGAGTCATTATTTATTTAAACAAATAAATTGCTGATCTAAAGAAAACCATCATAAGAAATACAGAAAAAACTCAGAGAAGGCACTCTTGATTAATTTATCATGATCATCCTAAAAAGAACTACCATAATTTTAGCAACCATCTTGCAAATATTGTTCTGAGATTTTTTTTTCATACATTTGATTTGAAAATAAATAAATTAAAATGTACATGTCCATAGGGTTGAGATCAAGACTTGGTGGTGAATATAGTCTATTTGCCACAAGTCGTGCTGCTGAAAACCCTCTGAAGGAACAGAGGATGCAGGAAACCTATAGCTTATGGGGACATTTGCGTTTCTTCGTGTTCCACCAGTTTTACAGATCAGTACGGAGGAGTGGGTGTGGGTTCTGGGAGTAAAGATGTAGCTCACCCATACCTACCGGTATATATTCCTCCCAATACTGGTAATCCTCTTTAAATCAAACTACAATATCAGAAACAAATGAGGAATTACTGGGGTTTTTTGTAAGTGTTATGTTGATCACAGTACTTCTGTCTGCAAATGCATCGCTGCACCCGATTGTCATTGTTCTGGTGTTGGAAATGTGTTTATTTAGACAGGATTTCAACTAGATAATGACTGTATGAGTGCTCTGTTTTATCTCTTTTGTTCTTTTGTTTGGTGTGTATTTGTTTGACATTTTCTACTGTGAAGCACTTTGTGGATTTTATTTTGTGAAAGCTGCTAAATAAATAAAATTTAACTCTTAGTACCAGGGGTCTTGTGAGGGGAAAAACAGCTGCTTATGAAAATGGAAACTGCATTAACTACTCACAGACTCATAATTTACTGCGTATTTGAATATTTGAAAATCACTGATAATTTTTAATCTAGACATAGCTGTATTCTTCACATTTGTCTCTTTGGCTTAATAATATTGCTTTTGATTACAGTAGTCCCTCACTACTTCGCAGTTTGTTTTTCGCAGACTCATTCTATCGCGGTTTTTCAAAATACAAGATACAAGATACAAGATACAAGAAGGTTTATTAACATTGCATCAATTTTCACCAATACAACGTAAATATGTAGTTACAGTCATCCAGGAGAGAGAATGAGTGCAAAAAGCTGCAGCTCAACAAAGCACATGACATATTTATCAACACATGATATGTTTATCAACACATGATATGCTTATAGCGCGGCCGCTCTCATCTGTCCCCAGATGAAGGTCAAAAGCAGGAAAACAGGCAAAGACACGGGGTTTTACAGCATTGATATTAAAAAAAGATGAATCACATTTTGTCTTCAAGACACCGCGTGATCCAGTAAAAACCATATCAAAAAGCACATTTAGTTACAATAACAAATGGAGAGACGGCAGGCAAGGAGATAGAGTCTGTGAGTAATTTCAGACAAACACAGAGTTCAGCAGATGTGCAGCTGGGTGTTATCTGAGGCTTCACAGAAATCTCTGGGGAGTGGGAGGGGGGGGGACTCTTCAGCTTCACACTCCAGGAGAATGGCTTCCCACAGCCTACTTTTCAAGGACATGTGCAGAAGCCAGATAATGTTCTTGTTTGTTATCCAATAGACCACAGTGTTCTTTTCCACTGCCGCCTTCAAGTCTGTGGTGCTGTTTCATGGCCGAAAGAAATCCAAGTAATATGTGGTTCCGCTCCGCTCTATGAACTCCCATCTGTCCCTTGATTGATCCGGGGTGGCTGTAAACAAGTCCCAAAACGCACAGCAGGTCCGCGGTGATCCACCACCGCTCCAAGCGAGCGATTGAGCTCATACAACAGCTGGGATGAGGAGCTCACGGCCCGGTTCAGAGAATTTTGCTGATCAGGTAGTGCCGACAGCGCGCTGATAGCTGCCGAAGCCTCCCTCAGTTTCCAGTAACAAACAACTCCGCTTACGCCAAAAAACAGAGCAGTTGCTACCAATATTCCAATAATCCACAAATCCTCCACGTCTTCGACACTTAAGACGGTCAGACACATGGGCTGCCACTGACCCCACGAGTCCAGCACGTATCCAGCCGCGTGTGTGTCGGAGGGACAGACAGCTTCTCCTGGCACGGTCCGCTTCGTGGAAAAAATCTTATCCATTGAAGAAACAGCCCAATTTATTAATTCCATATTGGTTCGAGTGAGCGCTGAAGGGTCGCAGACGAGACGAAAAGCAAGCAGGGAGTAGGAAAAACTTAGGGGAGGGAAGAGCAGAAAGATATGCGACCTGCCTTGCCGAGTGCCGGAAGAAGAGTAAATAAGATTGGACATGAGACATTTGGTTGATTGATGGATGCGCTGCATGATCAGCATGGAATTTTTATTTAAAATAAATTATTTTAAATTATTTAGCACCTGCTGCACCTTTGTGCAGCCCACACAACAGACAAAAATACCTCCTGCAGCTGATCAGCTGTTCTACGTGCAGAGCAGAGAAGTGGACGTGGCCAAGAACGCTTGCAGGTCGCTGAGAGCAGTCGAGGCAGAGAGAGGGAAATCATGACATTCTGTGCTCTTTTAGAGCGTTTAGAGCAGGGGGTCACCAACGCCCGCAGGGACCACATGAGGTGCCCACGGGGCATGTTCTAAAATAGCACTCATCAAGGAGCACCACGTAAAAATCGTCATTATATTTTTAAAATTAAGAAATAACATTTGCAACAAAGTATATTTCAAATGAAAATAATTAATAAAACTTTAAAAATAAATTGTTTTATGTATACAGTTTAGCAATCTTGCCTGGGGTCAAAGTTCAGAATCAGACAACTCCCATCTCTGCAACAGCGCAGCTACAAGCTAGTTTTACCTCCCAGAGAGGATAATGGCAGAAAAACATACCGTATTTTCCACCTGATAAGTCTCACCTCTCTATAAGTCACTTTGTCCAATTATTGGCAATAAATTGGAAAAATCCATAAACGTATCACATCTCTATTTAAGTCACATCTATTATGTGTCACCGCTACGCGACGCGTCAGCGCATCATTTGCCCTGCTGAAAATGGCGGCCACAGGAGCGATTACGCACCGAAGGACTTTACAAGATTAACACGGTAAAAACAATTATTTGCTGAAAATTATAACAAAGATGTGTCTTAGCTGAACTTTTCCTTAATAAATGAACGCAATTGTCAAATCAGCTGCATTTTAAAAAGTAGTTTTGCCACGTGCACGCACGCGGGTGGGACGGCTTTATTTCTTTAAAATTTAACTACCGGTAAATAAACTCTTAAAAAAGATATTTCTTAGCTGACATTATAGCACAAGGGTTCCTGAGCTTAACCGTTACTTAATAAATTCACAAAATGTTCAAATCAGCTGGATTTAAATTGTTTCGCTTTGACGTCTTCCAAACAGTCACGTGCGAAGCGAAAATAAATAATAAATCGAATTTTAGCTCAAAAATCTCATACAGCTTACGGTTTGTAAATGACCACCAAGTAATTACTTTCTGTATGTTTAAAGAAAATCTGTCATTTGGTTTATGAGCTATTTGTACCCGGAAAAACAACTAATAATAATAATAATAATTAATTCAATTTATAACGCACTTTTCATTACTGAAAATCTCAAAGTGCTACACATATATTGAATGCTACACACATTCATAAACCGGTGGCGGCAGACTACCATGCAAGGTGCTTTCCAGTCCTACCGGGAGCAACTCAGGGTTAAGTGTCTTGCCCAAGGACACAACGACACATGGTGCGGGTCCCGGGAGTCGAACCGCCAACTTTCCGATCGGGAGACGACTGCCATTACCACTACACCACGGCCGCCCCACAACTAAGCTAACCGCGACACATTTACAGTTATAAAACATCAAATTTTATCTCAAACATCTCATAAAGCTAGTCAGTTGTAAATGTCCATACAGTGATTACATTCTGTAAGTTTGATAAAAATATGTCCTGTGGTTCTTGACTTATTTTGCTGACAAACACAGCTAACAGTAGTTCATACCTCCAGAGCAGGAGGCCGGGCAGCGACAGAGTGTGTCCGACCAGAGGAGGCTGCCTTCGGACACAGAGCTGGAAACGGTCGGTGTACCCTAGCGGACAAAAGTGGTACTGCACCATTTTTTTTGCCAAAATGAAAAACGGTCATATCTGAGCCAAAAATTTGTCTAAAAATATGGGATAAAATCCATAAACATGTCTCACCTCTCTATTAGTCGCATGGCATGCAAATTAGGCAAAAAGATGAGACTTATAGACCAGAAAATACAGTAAGAAAACACATTTACACAGTGACTGGGAGGAAAATGTCTCTCTCAGTGTTGAAAGACAAGTGTGTCTGTGTCTCATTAGTGGCTGTGGTGACAGCAAAACACAACATGGAGCGACATTTCAGCAGCTAACACGCTAGCTTCAATGCTAACTACTACCCCTGGTGTCTCACAACAGACAGAAGAATGTCAGAGCAGCTTTGAGCAGGCAGATGTTTCTCATGAGGCATTTTCAGGTGTGGAGCTCTTGAAAGAAGCAATGATGAAAGATGTGAACAATGATTAGTTAAAATGATTTTATATGTACAGCACTTTACTTTACTGCATATGCCACTTTTTGCCTCTACAACAACATCAACTACTACCTCATACATATACTGTGTACATTGACTCATACGCTGCTTTGCCACTTTGCAAATGTCAATGCTAGAAACCTTTAGTTTATTTTAGTTATACTTTTTATACTCTTTTTTTTATACTAGTATGCAAAAACTCAGGACAATATTATGTTCATTAAATGTTTAATGTTTTAGTTTTAGAGTTGGTGTAAATTTTCATACTCTTATACCACTATGCAAAAAACTCAGGACAGTGTTAGGTTTACTATTTTATGCTTATGTCTATTATTATATGTTTCAGTGTTTCAATGTTTAGATGTTTACTGTTGCACCGAGGGACTGAGAGAAACGCAATTTCGGTCCTGTGTATGTCCTGCACTGTACATATTGCAGATCTGACAATAAAGTTGACTTTGACTTTTGACTTTTTGACTTTGACTTGACTTTGTTGCAGCTGTAGTTGTTTTAAAGGGCTTTATAAAAAAAAGTATTATTAAAAATGCTGCAGATCTGAGGATCAATACTAATGTCACATGAATCATTTAAAAATGTCCCTTTGTTTATTTTATTACATTACAGATACAGTATGTTGTATCTGCAAGAGTTAATAGTTATTCTGAAATGTTACAAACACAACAGTTAGTGCAAACAAGGTTTGATTGGAAGATTTTATTCTTAATAGGTTCTTTATAAATGCTACAGATTTGTTAATAGTAAAAGGCATATTTTGAATGAATGATACAAATGTGTTCATTCCTACAAAACAGTTAATAAAATATTTAGAAAATACACTGAATTTCAAATGTTACAGATTGAGTTTAACATAAAAGAAATAGTGTTTTATGTTTAAATATCAGTTAATAAGTCATCCATTATGCCCCCTTGTTTAGGACTGGAAACAATCTCAGCTGCTTTTGGGTGAAGGCAGGAGACACCCAGGACAGGTCTCCAGTCTGTCCCAGAGAGAGACATAGAGACTAACAACCATCCACACTCCCAGTCACAGCTAAGAACAACTTACAGTCGTACAGAAGAACCAAAAAAGGATTCAAACTGAGGACTCAAGTTCTTGATTGAGAGTTCTAATCACTAATTATCAATAATACCGGTAATTGCTCATATTTACCAAGATAAATCCTTACTGATAATCATTGTGTGGAGTCTTTAATAATACAGATCAGAAGTTAGCAGGCAGTCATGTATTCACAAATGTGTAAATGTATTATTATTAATACTATAATTAAAGTTGAGCAGTGCAAATTTGTTTGTATCAACCAAGTAGCCCTTCATGTCTCTGGTCACAATGAAGTAGCTCTCAGTCTCAAAAAGGTTGGTGACCCCTGCTTTAGAGTTTAGAAACATTGTTTAGAATATTGCAAGTGTGGGAAGGTGCCTTGTGTGTGTGTGTGTGTGTGTGTGCGTGTGTGTGTGTGTGTGTGTACACACACACACACGCTAAAATAAACTACTACTTATTACTTGTACTTCCATTCCTACTTTGCGGTTTTTCACTTATCGTGAGGCTTCAGGTACAGATCCCCCACGATAAACGAGGGACTGCTGTACAGTTAAAAGTTTTAGGGCCGGTTTACACGGCGCGTATTTTGAGTGTAACCGCTACTTTCTCTTTGCGACTTTGCTTATCGCCTACACGACACCGCTGGCCCCCCTCGATGACACCGATAGTTTTCTGAGCCTGCTCCCAAAGTGGAACTTTTTCGCTGCACCCCCGCTGATAATATAAACATCTCCTGCTGATCTTTTGTGTCAACCACATGCGCGCAGCCCGCATGCGCGGGGCAGGCTGACATTTCACGTGTCACGCTGCTCAATATAACAGTTTAACAATAATAAACAGTATTTATGTTGGCGTGGGAGATGTTTAAATTTATCTGAACTACAGTATCTATCTGGACTCGTTACATTTTTTAAACAGTGCGTAACGTGCTGTGAAAATGAAGACACCAGGTTTATTTTTTTATTTATTTATTCAGCAGCACAAATTTTACAACGCAAACACTGAGAATTAAACTGAACACTATTAAAAACACGTGAACCGAACTGTAACTACGTTAATGAACTGGACTCTTGCTGTGTGTTCATCTGGACCCATCAGAACCGCCGAACCGTCTGCCTGTTTGTTGGAACGAGTCGACAGCTTCTGCACCTGGCAGAAATAAATAAATAAATAAATAAAAACTCCGTTGTTGTGTGATCAAAGTAAACACAAGCAAACATTATATTAAGAACGTTGATTTACCTGCTGTAAGTCAGCTGTTTATCACGGAGTAAAGTCAGACTTCATCCTCATCGACTCGGTTCTGGTCCACAGTCAGCAACTGGTGCAGCTTGTTAGATGAAGAGGTCCCGGCCGCTTGGTGTCAAATAGTGTCGACTCTTATCCAAAATCCAGCTTTAACTTGTTGTTGTTAGCTCAGCTTTTAGCACAAAAGAAACTAGCAGACTGCCAGCAGAGTGACGCAGCACACATGCGCAGTGGGTGAAGGTTCAGCAGGACGCATGCGCAGTGGGTGTAAGCGGGGGGGCATGAGGGAGGGGGGAGATTCGAGCAGATCCATGTCAGATCCGTGTCAACGCAAAACTTTTAAACTAATTAACATGCCCAAAAGTTACGTTTCCCCCACACAGTGTCCGTGTAAACAGGGCCTAATAATCCAGATCTGTTTGTGTACCAGTGGTTTTTGTTATAGTGGCTATTGTAGTCCTCCTGTTAGAACGAAACATACAAGCATAAAGACTGATAATATTCATGACCTTGCATTAGATTTCTATATATAAACATACCCATACCTACAAATATATATACAGTATACATACATATATATTTATATTCATTTATATACCCATCTACATATATCTACATATACATCCCTGCATCCATTTGTGTGTGGTTGTGAGCATGCATAAGTGAATAAGGTTCCTCCAATAGAACATTTAGTAGCGATTGTGAAGTATCAGAGATCTGTCCCCCCAAAGCCCGAGACAGACGAAAGGGCGATCAAAGCCCAAGACCCCAGGAAGGACCCCGAGCCCAGAGTCCCCAGGACCACCCGAACAGGACGAGCCACTCGTCCACTCCCCAGATCCGACCAAGGGGAAGAACCGGACGAACCCCACCAGGGACCACACACAATGACCCCCCGGGGTCAACAGCGACAAATGCACAGGCCCCCGCCAGAGCCCGCCGCACCGACGTAGCCCCAAGGCCGGACACCGACGCTCGGGCACCGGGGACGCCCACCCCTCAGGCCCAGACCCGACAGGACCAGAGGACCCGAGCCCCGCCAGGCAGCCACCAGGCCGAGCCGACCAACGCCCAAGCGCCCAGCCCCAGATAGTGAGGGTCCCAAGCACGCCCGCAGGCAGAGGAACACCCACCAGGGGGCCACGTGGCAGGAGCGCGACACTAGGTAGCCTTAGAAGTATCAGAGAGGGGGCAGTCCAAGTCCCAGCCTGACACTTAAACATTCATACACAGACACACTCATTTAGACCCACCCTCATCCTCACCCTCAGTCATAGAAAGACAAACAATAACGACACGCTCCAATCATAATCCCGAAGCACACTCTATACCCCCCAGGTCCAAGACATGTACCTGCTCCCTACATGGGGCAGCCCACATCCAAACCCAGGAGGTAGGCCCATAATTTTGTGCATCTCAAAACTGTATGTTTATTGCTACTATACCATACCATTTTATTTATAAAGCACTTTAAACAGGAACAAGTCCACACCAAAGTGCTGGACAAACAAAACACGCAACAGGCAACACAGACAATGAAGTACAACACAAAAAACATAAAAACATTGCAGATCATAAATAAAACGATCCAATACAAATCAGCTGGCATTGAAAGCGATGGAGTAGTAGTGAGTTTTTAAAGGGGACCACACATGCAAAATTCACTTTTTAATGTTTTTTTACTAAACTTTGGGTATTTACTTCATAAAAAAACAGTCCTTGTGCCAAAAAAATGCACCCAGTGGTTTATTTACTCTAAGTAGATTTATTTGTCTGTGATTAAAAACGCTCCGTTTCACACTTCCTGCGGTTTGTGATGTCACAAACCGTAGCCAATCACCTCAAACCTGAGTCCAGCCCCTCACCTAGCAACCCCTGGTGATGCTCCACCCACTTGAGTATAAAAGATGTCACGGTTGCCTAGCGGTTTAGGAGCTGACCTGGCGGTCATTTATTTATTTATTTATTCATTTATTTAGCCCCCGGGGGGCTAGGGGTTTGCCCTGCTCCAGCCATGCAGCACATCTCGAGTAAAACCAGAATGTTTTATTACCTTGTTTGAATGAACTCTGTCTCGTTGAAACTGTGCACACACACTCTCGCGGTTTGGACTTGTTTCTTATATGATGAAGGACTGCTTTTGCACAACTGTCAGTTTGGTTGAGCGGTTACGACACTTAAGCGCCACGCAGGAGAGCGGAGTTCGCATCCTGTTTAAGGCATCTTTTTTCCCCCCCTTTTTTTAAAGCCTTTTGTTTCGGAGAAATCGGGGTGAGACTAGATATATACATCGACATAATAATACTTTATAATTGTTATTTTTACGTTTTAGTTCAATTTTTAGTGTAATATCGCTCCCAACGCGCAGCCGGCAGAATGAATGAACACACACACAGTGTGTGACTCTCGCGGGGCGACAGTCTGTACCATCAAGCACCACTGATCGATATATTTTCAGATTAGCAACTTATTTATTTTAAGAATACCTTTCACTTCATCAAAATCTAATCAAAACTTCAGCGTTCTAAATGTAGGTGGTTGTGATTATTTCTTATACGATGAAAGACTGCTTTTTGCATAACTACCTGGTTGGCCCAGAGGTAGTGAACCGGACTCGTAATCCGAAGGACACGGGTTCGCCTCCCGGTCGCGGTATCTCTTTTTTTTTTTTTTTTAAGCCTTTTGTTTTGCAGACCGCCGGCGAAGACACCATTTGCGTGCGGGAGTTGTTGGGAGCTACTGACTTTTGAGGTCCGGGGGTCCGGTCAAAGGTTGCCTCATGCGGATAAATTAACTGGAGCGAGACATTCTGTGAACTTTGTGTGTGTGGACTGAAGCACGCTCCCAAAAGCGCCGCATGCAACGAGCGGAGCTAACACCGCCCGCTCGGAGGAGGAAAAGCTATTCGAGGCTAATGCTAAAAAAAGGAGCTGCAAATGGCGGCGCGCGCAGAGGGCTTTTGGTAAGTTATCTTAAGCTACTAGCACTAACAGTAAGTCAAATGAGTAATAAAAAAGAGCTAATTTTAAAATAACAACATATTAGAGATACTGGCTGTTACAGAGGGCGTAGTTAATGTAAATAGGTCTTTGTAGGGCGTGGCTTTCAGACCTCATTATTCATAAACCGGTCGTTTAGAACGGAAGTGAAATTTGGCAGAATTAGAAAGGGGATATTTTATTATCTAAGCATATGCTGGTGAAGATTCTCAGTCGTCCAGGACATGATGAAATCAAAAAAGAGCTAATTTTAAAATAACAACATATTAGAGATACTGGCTGTTACAGAGGGCGTAGTTAATGTAAATAGGTCTTTGTAGGGCGTGGCTTTCAGACCTCATTATTCATAAACCGGTCGTTTAGAACGGAAGTGAAATTTGGCAGAATTAGAAAGGGGATATTTTATTATCCAAGCATTATTTTGTGTATAAAATTGACTGAAAATGGTCTGGATAGCCCACAGATAAACCACAAAAAATTATATATCCTACATTTGGTCCCCTTTAACCGGGATTTGAAAACTGAGAGGGAGGGGGCCTGTTTGATGAGCAGCGGTAACTCGTTCCAGAGTCTTGGGCCTGCTACAGAGAACGCCCTGTCACCCCTGCGCTTAAGGCGAGTTTCTGGAACTATTAAGAGTACCTGATCCTCTGACCTCAAAGCACGTGGAGGGACATATGGGTGTATCAGATCCGAGAGATAGGCGGGGGCGAGACTGTTCAGCGATTTGTAGACATACATGAGAATTTTGAATTGGATTCGAAGATGAACCGGTAGCCAGTGAAGGGAGGCCAAGACTGGTGTAATGTGCTCTCTTTTGCGTGTGCTGGTTAAAAATCGGGCAGCTGCGTTCTGAACCAGTTGTAATCGTGCAATGGTGGCTTGACTGACGCCAAACAGAAGTGAATTGCAGTAATCAAGCCTAGATGTAATGAATGCGTGAATCACTGTCTCCAGGTGCTTTTTGGATAATATCGGGGCTGCGTTCTGAACCAGTTGTAATCGTGCAATGGTGGCTTGAGGCTTACTATAGTTGTAGGGTGCTTCAGCAAAATGCTTTTACAGCATTATAATTCACATTGAGAGATTTTGACTTATTTTCAGCATAATTTCTAACTCAGTAAATGCTTTACCTTTATATGATGTTGCTATCCCTCAAAATACTTTTCTATTTTAATTACTATTTTTACCAGTGGTGGGCACAGACCGCTAGAGAGCGCTAAAGCGCTATTCCGCTTACAGTGGACCTAAACTTTTTGTCAGCGTTTTTGTGAATTGACTAACTTTTATAATTCATAAGCGGATTTATGCTATTTTTATTTAAAATGCAGTACCGCTAATAACTAATTATCTATCAGTAAAAACCAATAAACTTATTTACAAGCTTTTATGCTGCTTGTTTTTTACCTTTTTCCCCACGTAAACAGCAGAGGAGGAAAGGGTGTGAGGGGGAGGGGGGCAGAGCTGAGAACAGACTGGGCTCTACCATGTAGGTAAATGCCTGGGGGTCCCATTTCAGCAGTGGCCCCGGCCCCGCCTCGCCCCGTGCAGTCACCTACATCACTAACATTGCTCATGCTTGTTAATGTACATTTAACATAAAAATAATTATAGTTACGATGAAAACGATCATTAAATACGCAATAAAAAAAACGGTCGATTTCTTTATCCCCCTACTAAAAATGGACTATTCCATCTTGACAACTTCCGGGTCATAGTTGAACTCAGGGGCTAATTCTGTAGCTGGCTGCGCTCGGTGTCTTCATAAATCCGTAAATAACCCGCTGTTTCAAGCCAAATTAACGTGGCCGGATGATTTTATTGTGTGTTTTGTGATGACCATTCGACGGTGAGTCGTTATTTTTATGTATTTTAGTTACTTTTCATTAAATCTGTTGACTACCTATAGACGCTAACTGTGTCTGCCTGTTACACCGGTAGTGCTGGGTTACTAATGAAATCCGTAAATAACACCGCTGTTTCAAGCCAAATTAACGTGGCCGGAGGAGTTTATTGTGTGTTTTGTGTCGACCATTCGACGGCGAGTTGTTAGTTTCATGTATTTTGGGTTACTTTTATGTATAAATGCGGTGGCGACACACCCGTGTATTTGAGATTTAAACGTGGTTTTAGGGATTAAAAGATCATTCTATTTTTTGTTAATTTCGTGGCCCAATAGAATATATGTACGTAAAGTATTAAATAAATCCTTTGATTTTTGTAATTTCATCCTTTTAGGATCATTTTTGTTACTTTACAGTTGGCAGTGTAGTGCAAATATTGATAACGCTGCCGGCTATATATAAATATATATAAATATATAAATATATATATATATATATATA
>JBBPBX010058830.1:0-16407 GCA_038048925.1 Garcialebias charrua | reverse complement strand
ATTGGCCCAGAGTGCATGAAGGCCTTACAGCCATGGAAGGCTCCCATAGTGTTCAGCAAAGGTGTCACACTGGGGAGGGTGTTGTCACGTGTCCTGGTCACCATGGACGCACCAAAAATTAGGTGGGGAGGTCTCTGCAGAAACCAGTACACTCAAGGGGTCTGGAAACAGCAGGAGGCAAAGCTCCACATAAATTTCTCGACCCGTCAGTATTATCCAATTTCAGACCTGTCTCCAGACTCCTATTTGTTTCTAAACTTCTAGAGAAAATAGTTGAGTCCCAACTAAAGTGCTTCCTGGAGGATCACGCTATCCCCGAGCTATTCCAGTCTGGCTTCAAATCCCTCCACAGCACTGAGACTGCCCTACTGAAGGTTTTTAACGACATCTTCCTATCCACAGATACTGGTGACTCTGTGCTGCTTGTCCTATTGGACCTCACATCCGCTTTCGACACCATCGACCATGAGATCCTCATTGCTAGGTTGGAGCAGTGGGTGGGCATCTCAGGATCAGCCCTAAACTGGTTCAGATCCTACCTCTCTGACAGGTCTTTTTGTGTGTCCATCAATGATTTTACTTCTGCAGTGGCGGCTCTTAAATGGGGGGTTCCGCAGGGGTCCATCCTGGGTCCTCTCTTGTTCTCCTTATACCTGCTGCCACTCGGTGCTATTTTCCGGAAACACAATATACCTTTCCACTTCTACGCTGATGACTGTCAAATTTACTTCCCCCTAAGACAAAATGGTACAGGCTCTATTCAACCTCTGCTCGACTGCCTGGCTGACATCAGGGACTGGATGGCTTTAAATTTCTTAAGCTTCAATGATAAGAAGTCTGAAGCCATATTGTTCCTTCCCAATGACACAACCTCAAACCACTGCATTGACCTGTCTGCTCTACCCCTGTCCGAAAAACAAAAAGTCACAAATCTGGGAGTGATAATGGATCCTGCCATGAAACTCAACAGTCATGTAAACATGATCGTCAAATCCTGTTTTTTCCAGCTGAGGCGTCTGTCTAAGCTGAAGCCCATATTATCCAAAAACAACCTGGAGACAGTGATTCACGCATTCATTACATCTAGGCTTGATTACTGCAATTCACTTCTGTTTGGCGTCAGTCAAGCCACCATTGCACGATTACAACTGGTTCAGAACGCAGCTGCCCGATTTTTAACCAGCACACGCAAAAGAGAGCACATTACACCAGTCTTGGCCTCCCTTCACTGGCTACCGGTTCATCTTCGAATCCAATTCAAAATTCTCATGTATGTCTACAAATCGCTGAACAGTCTCGCCCCCGCCTATCTCTCGGATCTGATACACCCATATGTCCCTCCACGTGCTTTGAGGTCAGAGGATCAGGTACTCTTAATAGTTCCAGAAACTCGCCTTAAGCGCAGGGGTGACAGGGCGTTCTCTGTAGCAGGCCCAAGACTCTGGAACGAGTTACCGCTGCTCATCAAACAGGCCCCCTCCCTCTCGGTTTTCAAATCCCGGTTAAAAACTCACTACTACTCCATTGCTTTCAATGCCAGCTGATTTGTATTGGATCGTTTGATTTATGATCTGCAATGTTTTTATGTTTTTCGTGTTGTACTTCATTGTCTGTGTTGCCTGTTGCGTGTTTGTTTGTCCAGCACTTTGGTGTGGACTTGTTCCTGTTTAAAGTGCTTTATAAATAAAATGGTATGGTATGGTATGGTATTTCCTGGAACTCAGAGCAATGTTTTTGTCTCTGAAACACTTTTACAGGAAGGGACTGGTTGCACAACAACATGTCCTGATAAAATCGGATAACAGGACCACAGTCTCCTACATCAACAGAGAAGGCGGGACAAGGTCCCAACCCCTCCTCAAGTTGACACATAAGTTGCTCATGTGGTGCAGCTCCCGGATCTTGTCGCTGAGGGCGATCCACATCCCGGGCGAGCTGAATTACAGGGCAGATGCCCTCTCAAGATGGCCCCTCCTCCCTTCAGAATGGCGGCTGAACCAGCGTATCGTGGACCAGATCTTGTCACGATACGGGAGGGTCACCGTAGATCTGTTCGCCTACAGCAACAATACGCACTGTGCCATATATCACTCGATAAGGGAGACAGATGCACCACTGGGGATAGATGCCCTGACATACAGCTGGCCAGCGGGGAGGCTGTATTACGAGTTTTCACCTGTCCCCCTGATTCAGGCGACGCTGGAACGGGTACACAGGGGGCTCTCTCCTTAATACTGATTGTCCCCAGGTGGCCTCAGAAAGCATGGTTCCCAGAGGTGATCTCACTGCTGGTGAGGACGCCATGGCAGCTGCCCTCCACAGGGACCTGCTGACCTAGGCCCATGGGCAGATCCTATATCCACGCCCAGAACTGTGGCAGCTCTGGGCCTGGCCATTGAAAGGGTCCGGTTGATGGCCTCCGGTCTGCCTAGTAATGTGGTGAACACAATACAGGGAGCGAGAGCCCAGTCTACTCTGACCCTCTACGTCCGCAAGTGGCGTGTTTTTGAGGCCTGATGTCTAGAGAGGAATATTATCTCATATTCCTGTGACTTAGTCCAGCTCCTCACCTTCCTACAGGACCTACTGGAGAAGGGCCGCTCTTTCTCCACCATTAAGGTCTTTTTGTCAGCCATCTCGGCATGCCACAAGGACTGGGGGGGTAATCACCTGGTACCCACCCTCTCATGATACGGTTCATGAAGTGCGTGCTGAGGATGAAACATCCAAGCAGGACTTTGGCCCCTCAATGGGACCTGCATTTGGTCCTGGATGCTTTGTGTGAGCCTCCATTTGAAACTCTTAGCAGCATTAAGATAGATTTGTTATCTTAAAAAACTGCATTGATCTTAGCTCTGTGCTCAACAAAATGCGTGGGTGACCTACACGCATTATATGTACACCCAATGTGTACCAGGTTTGCCCCAGACGGGTCAAAGGTCACCCTGCGTCCAAACCTGCATATGTGCCAAACATACCAACTTTAAATCCAATAAGTCTGGACTTTGAACTGTCAACCTTTCCTCCTCCCCCTGTTCTAACTGAAGAACAGAGGTGGCTGAACGCGCTCTGCTCTGTTAAGGCCCTGAGCGCCTACATGGAAAGAACTAACAGCTGGCAAAAAACAAACCAATTGTTTGTGTGTTTTGCTACTCCTGCTGCAGGCAGGGCCCCGTTCAAAACAGCGCCTCTCACATTAGGTGACTGAGGCCATTAAGAGGGCATACAGCAGCAAAGGTCAGCAGGTGCCATCTGAGGCACATGCTCAATCAACCTGAGGCCTAGCCACTTCCTGGGCCTTATTCATAGGTGTACCAGTAGCAGAAATATGTGCAGCTGCCAACTGGGTATCATCAAACACGTTTGTGAAACACTACAGTTTAGATGTCACAGCATGTGACGTAACTCAGGCTGTTCTCTCTACCACAGAGTAGAGAGCAGCTGACGCCTGTAGTCTAAGGCATAAAGTTCTCACAAGCATGCATTTCCAGAGCATTTCCAGGGCGTGATTGAATTATGTTCCCATAGTCAATGTGTTGCACTGAGTGTACTGACTGATAAGGGAACTGAAAGTTATGCACCATAACTCATGTTCCCTGAAGGAAGGGAACGAGGTGCAACACATGTTTGCCCTTTCAATGCCTAAGCTCGGTGAAGTGCACCCTGAGAATGAAGGTGGGGCGTCAGCCCCTTTTATGCAAAGAGGGTGGGCCTCATTGCTGACACTGATGCCCACCTGCCTTTAGAAAAGGCGTGATTTTATTACTTCAGGTGAACCGCGCGGTGGCGCAATTCCCATAGTCAATGTGTTGCACCTTGTTCCCTTCCTTCAGGGAACATGAGTTATGGTGCATAACTTTCAGTTTACAGTCACAGTGCACTCAGAAGCAAGAGACTATTGCAGAATCTAAAAAAGCTAAGTCTGGTCCTCTGGACATTCAAAAAAACAAAGCAAAACAAAGCAAAAAAAAAAAAAAACTTTAAATCCAAGAAGAATCAAAAACCTTTGCTTTGTTTTGGTTTGGTTTTTGAATGTCCAGAGGACCAGACTTAGCTTTTTTAGCTTTTTCTACCTGGATTATTGAGCATGCATCAGGGTACTATTGCAGAATAATCACTAAAAAAAATTTCAACAAAAACAAACAAAAAACTACTTTAGGGTGCAAGCATAGTACTTTGAAAGTAAATTTTATCACAAATTTTCATTGTAATCCACCTTATTCCTACGCCCCATGATGCTTTGCGCGAATTATGTGAACGACTTCCGCCGAAAGTCAGAACCGGCACTTTTGTTACACGCTAGCAACGCGCTAACCGGTTTTCGTCAGAGGTTTTAGGTCATAAAATATGTGGGAACACAAACTATCACAACTCAAATGTGGAGATATTGTTTTACCGCTACCTACAGCTGTTGAGGGGTGGGAGGACGACTTGAAGAAGTGGCCGAAAATAACGTAGACTAGCATGTTTAGCTACTAGCATACTTAGCTACTTTGACAGTTGCTTCAGATGGCGAAGTGATGAGCAATCTGAAAAGCTCTGAAGCTTATTAGTATCTTCACATTAACAAGGTTGGTCCTGTTATGTTAAGAGAGCTGGGACACTTTATTTAAACAAACATAAAGCCCAGTCTAAGCATTAAAACTCCACATCACCAGGTCCAGCTAACAATGATGTTGCTTTGGACTTTTGAGCTGCAAGATGTTTATCTGGACACCAACTGAGCACCTGGAGCTTGACATTTCTTTTGACAAATACTTTACTGATTCACAAATGAAGCACCTTGAGAACTTTTAATAAAATACAGTAAATGAAAACAAATAATGAAATAGACAGGAAACGATCTTTAAAAACTTGATAATGACAAAAGTGACATTTAGATAGAAACAGTAGTTTAATCCAAAATTAAAGGTTCAGTCTGCAGTTTCTGTAGAACAGCAGCACTTAGACAAAATTTCAACAAGCAAAGCATTCTGATCCCTCCCCCTCAGAGCCATATATGGCTCTGCCCCCTTGTGGTCTGTTGAAATTTGAATTCAAGCTCTGTTTTTATTGGCTGATTCAAATTCAAGCTCGGTTTTTATTGGCTGGTTACAAACTTTGTTTTTATTGGCTGGAAAATGGCGGGTCACTTTTTCTTTTTAGAAATGCTTATTTACCACCTGGAGAAGCAAGGGGACAATATTTTTTTTAGTTTTTTCAGAGATTACCTCTCTAACATCAATCTAGTGACAGAGTGAAGAAATATGTTAAAATATATATTGTTTGAAAAGTTACAGACTACATTACAATCTTACATACCCCAGCTTTAACTGATATAGTGCACACAAAAACCTAACCTTGTAAGAAGGTTAACAGTCAACTATTGTACATAACAAATGAATCATTTTAGCAAATACTTTTCTAATGTAATATAGTTAACATTGCATCCTTTAAAAAACATGTTGAGTTGTGTTACGTTTACAGCAAGTACACCAGTACTGTACATGTTTGAGAAAAATGTTTACATTTAATGTCTTCTCACTTCTCACTTGAAATAAGCTGGCATCCTTTGCGTGTGAATGCTGGAATGATTAAATTGACACCATGCTCTTGCAGCAGGTCCCTCACTGTGAAACCACGATCACCCATCACCTGATCTCCAGCACGCAGATAGTCCAGAAACCCAGAGTTCTGTGTTATATACCTGTCACTGCATTTACCACCATAAGCATCTGAAATAAACATGATTATTCCAGAGGGAGAAACAGCCAATAAATATTTCACAGTGTTATTTGCATGTATGATTCACTTCTGGAGTCCAAGTTTTTAGCTTTCTGCAAAACATGTTGCTTTAATTGTTTCACGGGGCAACCATAGAATAAGGTTGTTGGTTTGTTCTGACATTATGTCAATCCACATTCCAACAGTCATGCTGCATGTGACTGGTGGTGTTGAGCAGCTCCACACTCTCATCAAGCCCATCTGAAAGTAAAAGTACATTATACAAACATTAGGGTTCATTTATGAACACACACACACACCTATATTATATATATATATATATATATATATATATATATATATAAATATACACCTATATTATATATATATATATATATATATAGATAGATATGTATAAATAAACGCACACACAGCATACATATATAGGTGCGTGTGTTTATTTGCCAGTTATGAACGAAAATATTAGTATCATTTAATCACTGACTACATAAAATCATAACACTAAAAGCTGTCTCTTAAATCATACCTGGTGTTCTCGATCCTCTGGAGGATACTGTGACTTTTTTCAGGTGGTTTCTCGTAGCCCAGCCACAAAGAAGGATGCGGGTTTTTCTTATCGGAGCCTGTTCAACACACACTAGTTGCAGCCACAAATTCAGCTTCGTCTGATTATTCATACAGCCACGAACAGTGCAACAGGTACCAGAGCTCCACAAGACATCTTCGTGACAATATTAGCTCAAAATAACAGAAAACAGAACTTTAACAGAACTTCTACGATGCGCGCAGATTAGCAAGCAAACAACGAGGAGCCAATGCAAAAATTCTACTTCCGGGGTCAAACGGAAGTACGACACATTATCGATTCTACAGTGACACCCTCAGGAATAAGGTGGATAAAGAATTGTTTTGAAGCTGATGAAATATTGAGACTTTGGAATGGCTGCCGCGGACGGACGTTCAGCGTAACGCTGCGCCTGCGAGGTAGTTTTGATTTTTACAAACAATTCTGTCAAACAATTCAGACAAACAAGGTTTGAATGATTTGAAGACTAAGGACTTAGTTGGATGGAGAACGAAGATTAGTTGATGATTTCGACTGACTTACCTGATCCGGGGGCCTTCTGTGAACCGGGTTGTCACTCTTAGGCCGGCGGGTCGCTGGAGCTGAGGATCCGGTTTTCGAGTTTCATACCTGGGAGCTGGAGCTAGTGGACTGGTGAGCCTTGTAACTGGGCCTCGTTTCGGCCTTCAGCAGTCTTTAACTGATCTCTGCGGACTTCGACGGAGTTCGGCGGTACATGTTTGTCAGCCATAGTGGGCTGCTGAGCCTAGAAGATGAGCCTCGTCTCGGCATTGGCTGACTTCGCCTGACTTCGGCTAACTTCGGTGGACTTCGGCTGACTTCGGTTGACTTTGGTGGCTTTGAGCCTCGTCTTGGCATTGGCGGTCTTCACCTGACTTTGGCGAACTTCGGCGGACTGCGGTGGACTTCGGCGGACTTCGGTGGCTGTGGGCGGACTTCGACAAAAATTGCACTCCTGCCAGTGGGTCCATATCTCAAGGAGAATGGTGACTAGGATTGAGGCCTAATCTTCTGCTTCTCAAACTGACAATCAGCTTGTAAGTACATTGAACAGTGGTGGGCAACGCTAATCCAAAAATTAGTTCCGCTATTTCTAAAGCACTAATTTATTTATTTAGGTCCGCAATTTCAAAAGCACTAATGTCTTATGAAAATTAGGGGAAGCTAATTCTAATCCGCTAATTAAATTCAACAATTGGTAGTAGCAAGTTATGCAATATTTGCACTACACTGACAACTAGCGGTGCATGAACTGTTATACAGTAAGTTGTTTGAGTTTTAGAGTATTTAATAATAATATAATAATAAACTTTATTTGTATAGCACCTTCCTACAATGCCTTGCATTGACCAAGGTGCTTAACAGGATAAAAAGATGAATAAACTGGAACAATAAATCAATGAAAATAGAATAAGAAACAACAGCAATAAAAGAAGGCAATGGAAATAAAAATGCTACATACTAAAATACCAAAAGTAATAAAAGTTACACACTGAAAGCTTTTTTGAACAAGTGGGTCTTCAGTCTGGTTTTGAACAGAGTCAGATCAGAGGTGGCACGCAGCTCAAGGGGGAGACTGTTCCAGGCTTTTGGGCCGGCAACAGAAAATGACCGGTCTCCCCATTGTTTGTACCTTGAGCGAGGCACCTCCAGCAGGTGTTGACTGGCAGATCGTAAAGCTCTGCCGGGCTGGTGGACTTCCAAAAGTTCTGAGATGTAGAGAGGTGCAAGTCCATTCAGAGCTTTGAAAACAAACAGCAGCAGCTTGAACTGTATCCTGAACTGATTTAGTTTGGTTCTCTTCAACAGGTTTGACAAGGACAAAATGTACCCATTCCAAAGTCTGTTAGCTAAACTGCTGACATATTTGGCAGTTTTTTTTTCTTCTTTTGTTACTTTTAGTACCACTAGATCGCATGTGTCAAACTCAAGGCCCGTGGGCCAAATCCGGCCTACCATAACCGTTTCTGTGGCTCTCTACACCCTAGAACTTCAAGATAACAGTTGTAAGCATGTTGCTCTCAGGTGGTGGGTCCCCATCCCTACACTCCCTGGTCTCTCTGTTAATTGTCTTGCTTATCTCCTCCATTTTGTTGTCCAGGTGTTTGTGATTGTCATGCTGTGTGTTCATGTACCTGTATATAAAGTCAGGGATTTTTTAATTGATAAAGCTCTGTATATGTTGTATAACACAATCATTGTTCCACATTTAATCTATTGTATTGAGGTTTGGGGAAAAGCGTGCAAAACAATTACAAAGCCTGTTTTTATTTTACAAAAGAGAGCTGTAAGAGTAATCACCAGAAAACATTTCAGTCACCCATCAAACACCTTGTTTCTTCAGCTAAATTTATTGAAATTCCAGGAATTGGTAGAATATAGTATTTTATCAGTTATGTATAGGGCTCATAATAACACATTACCTTTAAATATCCAAAGAAATTTTATAAAAAGACAAAGTTATTACAATCTCAAAGGGACAGATATTCATCAAACCACAATTCAGAACCAGCTTAAAGGGACGGTCTACCTCAATTCAGGGAGTTGGATTGTGGAATGTTCTGGAGAGTGATGTTAAAAATGCAAAATCAATGTATACATTTAAGAAAAAGGTCAAAAAGGACTTGCTCAAAAACTATATATGATGTAGCTTAGTGTGTTTGTGTACTTATGTTGTACTTATGATGTAGCTTAGTGTGTTTGTGTATTACAGTTAGAAAAATTTAGTAGAGTTATTCATTTTGTGATGTAGTTTGTGTATTAGAAAAATTAAGTAGAGTTATTCATTTTGTGATGTAGTTTGAAGGTTATCATTGGTTGAACAAACTGTGAAATAAGGGGCAGATATAATAATAAGATATCATCTTCTTTCTGCTCCTTTCATTTTATCCTACTTGTATTCTTGTATCTGATGAAACTGTTTTGTATTGTTCTTTTAAAATGAATGAATAAACATCAAATCAAATCAAAAATAAGTCTGTATCTCTGTGTTTATCGTTGTCCTGGCATTGTCTCCTGTTGCCTCTGTCTCCTGAGTTCCTTGTGATTTCCTGAGTATGTAAGTTTGCTGCCCTGTCAGCTATTTTATGTTCTTAATTTCTGTGGCCGTCGCGGACGCCATTTTGAACAGTGCTAATGGTGAACTACTTTTTTAAATCCAGCAGATTTGACCATTTCGTGAAACTCTCAAGCTCAGAAAAACTTGTGCTATAACGTCAGCTATGAAATATATTTTTTCTCAGCAAAGAAATAATTGTTTTACCGTGTTTTGTTGTAAAATCCTGGCTTCTGTGGCCGTCGCGGACGCCATTTTGAAGAGTGCTAATGTGGCGAACTTCTTTTTAAATCCAGACGCGTCGCGTAGGCCGCTGAGAAACATCCACAAGTTCACCCTCCATGTTAAAAAGTCTTCGTCTGACTCTTCGAAAACAAGCAATAAGGCTGCAGAGTAACACACTGGCTGCTAACTGCTAGAGAGAGAGCACACACCAAGAGACTGAGGGGGACGCTTTTTTGTCACGGACCACATCCGGCGCTGACAGGATATAGTCTGTTAGCAGTCGTCCGAGCTCGTAAATAAGTTTTTTCGATTTTACTGATAGATAATTAGTTATTAGCGGTACTGCATTTTAAATAAAAATAGCACAAATCCGCGTATGAATTATAAAAGTTAGTTAATCCGCTGTAACGCTGACAAATAATTTAGGTACGCTATAAGCGGATTAGCGCATTAGCGCTCCCTAGCGGTCTGGAGCCCACCACTGCGTGTTGAGCTGGTAGAGTTTTTTGACTTTATCATAGAATGTCCTAAGACAAAATGTGATAGATTCTTTTTTGAATACCAATGATTATCCAACTGTATGTTCTTTTTTTTCATATCTGATTGTTGGCGGCGCGGTTTAATTACTGCTGCAGATTTCCGTGCGTACGTCCCTCTTAGGATGGTGCGCGCGCCAATTGCAACACTTTGTACCTTGGTGCAAATATGCCAATAAAGATATATTCTATTCTAACTCATTAACTACTCGGTATCAGCAAGTACCCAAATTGAAGTATCATATTTTTTGAAATATAAGGCACACCGGATTATAAGGCACAATATCAATGAACGAGTCTGTTTTCATATATAAGGTGGACCAGATTACCGGTATAAGACTCACTGTTGATTTTTGAGAAAATGAAAGGATTTTAAGTGCACCTTATAGTCCAAAAAATATGGTACATTTACTTGTACACTGTCTGGATCTGAATAAAACCCAACTAGTATGGACCATAAAGTATAAAACCCAACTAGTATGGACCATAAAGTATAAAAAATATTAACATTTAGGCTTTCTATGAATGACTAGAAAATATAATGATGTGGCACAGCTTGAGTGAGTCTTAAAGGGGACCAAAGATGCAAAATTCACTTTTTAATGTTTTTTTTTACTCTACTTTGGGTATTTACTTCTTTAAAAAAAAGTCCTAGGGCCAAAGAAATGCACCCAGTGGTATATTTACTCTAAGTAGATTTATTTTTCAGGGATATAAATGTCTCGTTTTCAAATCCTGCGGCTTGTGACGTCACAAGCCGCAGCCACAACCCACCCCAAACCTGAGTCCAGCCCCTCACCTAGCAACCCCTGGTTAGGCTCAACCCACTTCAGTATAAAAGACGTGACGGTTGTTTTTCCTGATTTCATCTCATCTTTTGTTTAAATGTTCTTAATTTCATGTGTACAGCACTTTGTTGCAGCTGTGGTTGTTTTAAATGGCTTTATAAATAAAGTATAATTGTTATTTTTACGTTTTAGTTCAATTTTTAGCGTATTAGCGATCGCTCCCAACGAGCAGCCGGCAGACATAAAACGAGCAGATCACCGCTGCCTGACCATGCAACGAGCGGAGCAAAGCGGGCGGGGATTGGACATGCCGGCGAAGGGACCATCTGCCGCCGGGAGCTGCTAGCTTTTGAGGACCGTTTGTCCTGTCAGAGGTTGCCTCATACGGATAAATTAGCTGGAAACACTCTGTGAACTTTGTTTATGTCAGAGAGTCAGAGTCAGAGAGTCTTTATTGTCATTTCCACCGCATGTGGTACATGTGATGAAAACGAGATTATGTACACGGGGTCCCAGTTACATCCAACAACAAATGCAAGAGAAAAACAGTAATAACATCTAGAATTAACTAAGAAAAACATCAACTAGTAATACACTAAGCCCTAATGTAGTAGAAAAACATCATTATAAACAGCAGCACGAACATGAGTCTGTATGAGCAGATGGTCACAGATGAACACAGCAACAAGAAAACAGATCAGCATCAGCATGATGTGATATTTTGCAGTGTTTATTCTTATTATTTATTTATTCATGAGTCTAACAGCCTCAGGGTAGAAGCTGTTCCTCAGTCTAGTGGTTCTACATTTGATGCTCCTCAACCTCCGTCCTGAGGGGAGTGGGGCAAAGAGTGAGTGTGCTGGGTGAGTGAGGTCTTTCATGATGCAGGTGGCTCTTTTCCTGCATCTGGAGGTGTAAATGTCTGTGATGGTGGGGAGACTGACTCCAACAGACTTCTGTGCAGCCTTCACCACTCTCTGTAGAGCTTTTCTTTCTGCAACTGTGCAGCCTCCATGCCACACGTTGATGCTGGAGCACAGGATGCTCTCCACTGCACACCTGTAGAAGGAGGTGAGGACTGGGCTGCTCAGACCAGCTCGTCTCAGCCGTCTGAGGAAGTAGAGTCTCTGATGACCTTTCTTGATCAGGCTGGTGGTGTTGTTGCTCCAGCTGAGGTTATCATTCAAGTGTACACCCAAGTATTTGTAGCTGGAGACCACCTCCACTGCAGATCCACCTATGTTCAGTGGGGCGTGGTGTGTTTGTTCCTTCTGAAGTCCACAATCATCTCCTTTGTCTTCTTCACATTCATGTGAAGATTATTCTCTCTATGTGTCTGCGATCGCTCCCAAAGCGCCGCATGCAATGAGCGGAGCTAAGCGGAGTTAAGCGGGTGGAGGAGGAACGAGCTAACATTAGCCTCGGATTCGGGTGGGCTAATGCTAACAGGTGCAGCAAATGGCGGCGCGCGCATACAGCTTTCGGTAAGTTATCTTAAGCTAGCACTAGCCATTTCTAAAGTGCATGAAATGCTAACGTAAACCCTTTGGAGGGCGGAGTTAATGTAAACAGATTTTTGAAGGGCGTGGCCTTCAGAGCTCATTATCATAAACCGGTCGTTCTGAACAGAAGTGAGAAAAGGCAGAACTAGAAAGGGGATATTTTATTATCTAAAATTTGTTTGTGTATTAAATTGAATGAACATGGTCTGAATAGCCCACAGACATACCATAAAAATGTATAAAACCAATATTTGGTCTCCTTTAAAGCAGAGCCAGAACTGTGTTTGATGTGAGATCTAAACATGCTTTAATCAGCTGTAATTAACTTCATATTTTGAATACTGTTACTGAATGTTATAACAGATCACATGTATCCGTTTAAAACATGACAGTTTTACAGCAAACTTTTATCTGTAAAAGTGTGTACTAATGTTGTCAAGAGTTCTCACTGATCCTTCATGGCAGGAGGTGGTTCATCCAAATGGACCTTTTGTTTAACCAGCGACTTGAGATTACTATGTTATAGGATGATGTCATCTGTAAGAGTAAACTGATCTAGACTTCAAATACTTTAACATTTCAAATTGTAAAAAAAAAAAAAAAACTATATAAACCACTGAATGTTTGGAAATGGAACCCACAAGGTATAATAATAGTTTGTTTAAACTTGGTTAAAATGTGTGTTCTAAATATTTATTCAAGAAAGCTGAAAAAAATCTAATATTCTCTAAGTATTGTGAGCTTGTGGTGATATTTTTTTTTTTTTACTTGAGAAGACTTCAGGAAGTGTCCCATGTTATCACTCTTCTGTGACAATTTGCATTTTACCCTAAAGCGCCCAAATAATTGCTTTTTCTGCAAAAAATCATTGTGGATGTATCAGCTAAAATTGGAAAAAAGAGTAGCTAAAAGCTAATTGAAACAAAGCAAGCAGATTCCAACAAACTTGGTGTTTTTCAAAGATTTCAGGAGATCCTAATGCATTTTATGAGAAATGCTTTTTTATTCTTAAAATTACAGAAAATGTGAAACATCTGATGATGACTGTACGTTTTCCAAATACAAATGTATCATTAAAAAAAAAGCTTGGGCAACATGCCGGCCATTCACTTATAACAGGGGTGTTCAGACTTTTTCAGCATGCGAGCTATTTTTGAAATGATCAAGTCAAAGTGATCTACCGTACCTACCGACCCCATTTACACGAAAACAACCTGTGGAAACATTAGTGATTTTTCAATGTTTATTGGGGGTAATAAACAAAAAATAAGCTGGTTTACATGAAAAATGCTGTAGTTTTCATGTCAGTTGGGTTGCCAGATAAGAAATTATGAACTATAGTACAGTACTGTGGCTTTAAAATGATAGTATTTTGACCTAAACTGTTGTGTTTGCTGAGTAAAGATGTTCTAAGATTCAATTCAATTCAGTTTATTTATATAGCGTCAATTCACAAAAGAAGTAAGGGCACTGAACACACAATTATTATTTTTTATGTCATGCTGTGATCTACCAGTACTACCTCAGAGATCTACCAGTAGATTGCGATCTACGTAATGAGCACCCCTGACTTATAACCATCATGCTATATTTTATTAGAGCTGTTCTTTCTTTAGCAAGGTCTACACAAATAAACTGGCTATTTGGAACTGAGAGCATTAATAATTGCTGGGATTTACTGCAATAAAATCAAATGAATCTATAAAATTGCCACACAAAATCAAGGGTAAAAGTTCCAGCTTGTGTTTCTATTTTACAAAGTCATGTTTAATATAGATCAGTCACAAGGGTGGGTGAATGAGTAGCAGAGGTTTAAAAACAAAAAATACTTTTTTAAAGTCACAACTAAATCCAAGCTATATTCTTTTATGAATATCCACTGTGAGACTTCACTGAGAGGCTGCAGTGATACATTTTACATGCATTGATGCCTTCAACTGCATCATTTGTGATTTGCTCGGTAGTTTCCGTTGTAAGTGTTGTCAGAAACGGGTTTACTTTAAAAAAAGGGGAACACAGTGTATTACTGGCACACTTTCACCTTTTGCCACTGTCACATAATAGTGTAATCTGTCCAGAGGTGGGGAGAGTAATATGGCCACATATCTCAGGAGGTTTCAAAATACTGTTCCTCTGAAATCCCAAAATTGGACTGATTTCATGGCGCATCACCCCAGATATGCCAATGGAGCGTGAAATTGAGTCACTCAATGTGAAAAAATGATGGGGGAAAAAAAATTCTTCCCATTTCTTTGCTGAGAAGCATATACGGTAGTTTTTTTTTGTTTTTTTTTGTTCCCCTGCATGCTGGCACGGCTTTAGTCTTTCATTTCCAAAGCAACCAAGTGAAACAAACCTCTACATTGCAGACAAAAACAATCATTTCACACAGAGTGACTGGCATTTTGCAGCTAATCAGCGAATAGATGGCAATGAAAAATGCTGTCCGTGAGTCGTGAGGGGAAAAAGATGTCTCACTTGATGATTGAATTTGATAAAGAAGGGAAGCCTGCTGCAACAGGTGTGTTTGAACCTGTCTCTGCCTATGAGTCTTAAAACACCAATTTACATAATTCCCCTGCAAAAGTGTGACGGCTAGTAAAAGAGGTATTGCTCTGAAATCGGTGTAATTTCCAAAATACTTTCTTTTTCTGAGCAACTCCCATGAGGGCCGTGCATTACAGTCTCAGTGGTGTCTGGAAATAGTTTTGCAGCAAAGCTTTGATATTCACCTTGTTTTCAACCCTAGCGTGAGTGCAGTGTTGCTAAAATTATTTTTGAGTCACTTCAAGTTTGCATCATTTGCAACCTGCTCACAGCAAATTTAAAACCAAGAAGAAAGCGGTTTCACGACAGAATAAGAAAAAAAAAGGGAAAAGCACAATTAGGACTTTAAATTAAATTGTTTGTTTGTGTTTTTTTGTCATTAACAGATCTTTTAGCAAGCAATGAGCATATTTTACAACCACCCACATAACCCTTTGATCACTGATATATGTTCACCGACACAAACATAAAAATGCCAAACGTTGTTTTTACACAATCTTAGTGAGGATTAGGTGTCTGCTCTAAAGTGAGAACTGTTAACGCTTGTTTGAAGTGTCCAGAGCTGCCTTTTGCTTCAGACAACAGGTGTAACATTACTAAATCTTGGTGATGGGATTTTAAGTGTAAAAGCTAAATTATTTATTGAAGACTATAAAATATAAAAGTTAGTAAATCAACAAGAGAATGTCCACACAAGTCTATTCTCTTTATCTTCTTGTAGAATGTGGGAGAATTTCATCCAGTCTATTAGTGCTGAAATAAAAAATAAAAAATCAGGCATGACTCTCAGCTACTACCCTTCTAAAATTCAGCTCAGCGTTTGGCAGCAGGACAGCGCAGTGGTTAGCAGTGTTGCCTCACAGCAAGACGGTACTGGGTACAATCCCTAGTTTCTGTGTGGAGTTTGCATGTTCTGAATATGTGAGTTTTCTCCGGGTACTCCGGTTTCTTCCTATAGTCCAAAAACACGCATGTTAGTCTGCTTTCAGGCCCAGGCCTCTATTGCAAAAGAGATCTGTGATCTCAGTGGAATTTTCCTGGTTAAATAAATGTTAATACATTAAATAACTGTGGAAATCTCATTTTTGTGTTTTCTATGCTTGATTAGCTGCTGGCCATCTTTATAATGTATAACCATCGAGCACTTTTTTTAGAGTTTCAATAGTCTGTCCAGTGGTTCTCAAGATGTTTTGCTAGCTGACCAAAAAAAGATACAAATGCAAATACATGATAGCCCGCCTTTCATGGCAACTTTCCCAGTTCTTATTTCCTGATGAATGTTTTGGAGTCGCGGGGGTATTTTAACAACACCCCCCCCCCCCAAACCCCCCACACACACAAAGAAAAAAATAAATAAACAAAGCAGAGCCAAAGTGAAGTTGGTACAGATCTTAGAATAGATGATTACGCAACTGATCATTTTTAATAACTGTATACAATAGTT
>JBBPBX010058829.1:0-21971 GCA_038048925.1 Garcialebias charrua | reverse complement strand
TTTTACTATACCATACCATACCATACCATTTTATTTATAAAGCACTTTAAACAGGAACAAGTCCACACCAAAGTGCTGGACAAACAAACACGCAACAGGCAACACAGACAATGAAGTACAACACGAAAAACATAAAAACATTGCAGATCATAAATCAAACGATCCAATACAAATCAGCTGGCATTGAAAGCGATGGAGTAGTAGTGAGTTTTTAACCGGGATTTGAAAACCGAGAGGGAGGGGGCCTGTTTGATGAGCAGCGGTAACTCGTTCCAGAGTCTTGGGCCTGCTACAGAGAACGCTCTGTCACCCCTGCGCTTAAGGCGAGTTTCTGGAACTATTAAGAGTACCTGATCCTCTGACCTCAAAGCACGTGGAGGGACATATGGGTGTATCAGATCCGAGAGATAGGCGGGGGCGAGACTGTTCAGCGATTTGTAGACATACATGAGAATTTTGAATTGGATTCGAAGATGAACCGGTAGCCAGTGAAGGGAGGCCAAGACTGGTGTAATGTGCTCTCTTTTGCGTGTGCTGGTTAAAAATCGGGCAGCTGCGTTCTGAACCAGTTGTAATCGTGCAATGGTGGCTTGACTGACGCCAAACAGAAGTGAATTGCAGTAATCAAGCCTAGATGTAATGAATGCGTGAATCACTGTCTCCAGGTGCTTTTTGGATAATATGGGCTTCAGCTTAGACAGACGCCTCAGCTGGAAAAAACAGGATTTGACAATCATGTTTACATGACTGTTGAGTTTCATGGAAGGATCCATTATCACTCCCAGATTTTTGACTATGTGTTCCTACTTACGAATTTTTGACATACGAGCGCCCCCTAGTGACGGAACTCGCTCGTAAGTCGGGGACTACCTGTAATGGAAGCTAACAAGGTGAGCTTCCCCCTCTTTTTTGGTAAAAGTTCTTCTTCTTGGGCTGCCTGTGCAGCTGTTTCTCCTTGTGACACCGGCTTCATGCCCCTGCGTCTCTGTTGCTCTCGAGTTTAACAACGTAAAGCATGTGTCGCAAACCAGCACGTGCGTCAAACATAAAGCAGCGTCGTCATCTCGCAAAACCACAATATGAAGCTTCTTTGCGACAGTTATTTTTTTATTCTTATTTATCACGATAGAGACGATAGAAGGAAAGTAGCACGATAGACACGTTTCTATCGTCCCCACGATATATATCATCATATCGCACAGCCCTACATACCGGTAATAAAATGTGCCGAACACACATACGTGGTGACCAAAGCTTTGCAGGATTTACAGATCCATCTGGTTTTTGGATGCCTCTGTTGACTGCAGCTTTCCATTTCTCCCTTCGCGCTCCTGATGTAGGAAAAATGAAGTAGTTTCTATCGGGATGTTTTTTTATGTGCGAAGTGCAGTCCTTAACGCAGCAACTTTTCACCATTTTACCAATTTCACCCGCCGAAGCACTCGATTGTATACCCCCAAACAAGACTTCCGCAACACAGTCACGTGACAAAGTACCCGGCTGTTCGACTTCGAGAATGCTAACAGCTACACATGCTAACAGCTACACATGCTAACAGCTACACATGCTAACAGCTACACATGCTATAAGCTACAGATGCTAACAGCTACACATGCTAACAGCTACACATGCTAACAGCTACAGATGCTATCAGCTACAGATGCTATCAGCTACAGATGCTAACAGCTACAGATGCTATCAGCTACAGATGCTAACAGCTACAGATGCTAACAGAGTGAACTAACTTCCTCTCCACAGACAAGAAGCTGCAGTGTTACAAGCCTCTGGCAGCAGCAGCTTGGAACTAAATCACAGAATAAAGTATTTGACTCACGAGAAGTCTTTTTTCATTAGTAATTGAAATAAATCACGAAGCTAAATCCAGACGAAGGAAAAGAAAGAGGCCGAGCTGGTCACGTCACCCGGAAGTGATACCTTCGCGCCTGATTTAGCCCCACGTGCAGCTTCATTTGGAGCTCACATCATTGGTTTGAGAGCTAAGAAGCTAACTCCTTTATCTTCCAGAAAACTGCTACTAACTTGTAACAAAGTCACTGGAGAGAAAGAATAAAGACACAAACCTAAAAGATGCAGTTGATGGTTGGGACTGAAAACAGCATCTAACATGTGTCTTGCTCCGTTTGTTCCTGAGCTGCAGCTCTACTTCCAAAATCCTCAGACTTTTCTTCTTCCTCTGCTTCCAGCTGTTTGAGCCGCTGTCTCCACATCTGTTCACTTCCGGTCAGCAACATTTACAGATGTTACAGCTCAATTTAACGTTCACTTCAACTCATTTGAGCAGCAGTCGAGAGAAAAGGCCTTCAGCTCGTAGCTACGGAGCAGAACAACAAACACCAGTGTTGCCAGGTGAGAAATGTAGGATTATCGTACTAGAGCCCCAAAATTATCGTATTTTGAGGGAAATTATCGTACACCCGTCAAAACCAAAATAACAAGTATGCACTATAGTCACTCTGTTGTTGAATTGCGTCTAACAGGCACTCACAGCGTTGTGGCATCAGTACGGGTGGGAACCATAGACAATAATACGTATTAATGTCTGGTGGCAACTAATGAGCCCGCCCCCCCCGCATTTCTTGTTTTGTTTCATGGCGGTTTTAATTTAATAACTCAACTAAATTCTGTCTATTAAGTTTGTATTTTCAAGGAAATAATAACTTGATATTTAGCTTTACTGATATCACTACTAAAAACATCCCTAATTGTAAATTTAATATTAATTTTATTTATTTATTTTTGTTAATGCATTCTTTCTGTTTCATACCTTGGACATCCCATAAAGACATGTTGAACCGTTTCAGGGAGATTGCTGGTGCACATGTCACAAAAAAGTCCTGTTGCAAGCTTTCCAATTATTTTAAGAGATTTATTAAGGTCTGTGTGTCCTATTCTAATGCGAGTAAGTTCCTGTTTCTTCCTGCTTTCCTTGTATATCCTACCTTTTTTGTTGTGTAAATGTCTTCCTGTATCAGTAATGTCCCAGGTTTCCTGCCATATTTTCTTAATATATTTCTTAATTATCATTTAACATTTAACTTTATATAAATGTTCTCTCATTTTCATCACTTCTTCCAGACCGGTGTCACACGAGACACGGCTCTGCTTTTTCTTCTTCTCTAACTCATGGGGCGGGCGCAGCGGGCTATTCAGCCAATCATGGCCGTTGTTCTGAGGCAAACGCACGCACGTCACTCTTTAGGTCACATTTAGAAAAGCACGATTGGCTGGAATTTCAAGATGCATTCAGGGTTCACAAAAAAACTCAGACAGACCGTTGCGGCAGGCTGATGGAAACCGATCACAACTACACACTCAAGGAACGGTCAAATTATTGTATTTTTGGCCTTTTTCGGGATTATTGATCGTACATCGTACAGAGGGCAAAATTATCGTACAAATACGATAATTATCGTACACCTGGCAACACTGACAAACACTGACGTCACAACTGAGCAACTTCTGGTGCAACGTCACTTCCGTTCCGTTAGCTGCTGCTCTTCAAAATAAGAGCTCAAACTGAGCTGCTCTTTATGCTTCAGCTCATCCTTCAGTTTCTGTGTTCCCATGGCAACTTGTCAACATTTCACTGAATTTAGACCCATCTGATGTAGTTTAAGAAGGATTAGTATTTAATCATCACAAACTAGATGATGTAATGAAAGATGAGCAGCTTGTGGTGCATCTTCAAGCAGAGCAGAAAGAAAAGTGTTGAATCTTCATGAACACACGTCTGGGATCAACCTCTTTGTCAGAGTCCTGGAAACATCTGGATCCTTCTTTAGGATCTGAACAGCTGCTGTCTCCTTGGTCTTCAGGCTCAGACATTTGTCCACTTGGACAAAAACAGCCTTCAGCAATAAATCAATCAATCAACTTTATTTGTAGAGCACATTTCAAAAACCATAAGGTTAACGAAAGTGCTGTACAATAACATAAAAGACAAGTCAATTAAAACAATGAAAAACACACAAAAGATTAAAAAAAATAAAAAATACATGTACCAGTCTTTCTGCAGGTGTGTTAAAATGCTATAAAATAAGATCATGTTTTAAAAGCCAAAGAATAAAAGTGTGTTTTTTAAAGGGATTTAAAAACAGGAAGAGAGGAGGCCTGTCTGACACTCAAGGGTAAGTTGTTCCACAACCTGGGAGCAACTACAGCAAATGCTCTGTCACCTCTGAGCTTCAGCCTAGTTTTGGGGACTGTCAGCAGCAACAGATCAGCCGATCGTAGAGATCGAGGAGGACAGTAGGGCTGAAGCAGCTCAGACAAATATAGCGGGACAAGGTTGTTCAGGCATTTAAAAACAAACAGAAAAAGTTTAAAATGAATTCTGTAATGCACAGGGAGCCAGTGAAGGGACGCCAGGATGGGAGTGATATGCTCACGCCTACGAGTCTGAGTTAAGAGGCGAGCAGCAGAGTTCTGCACGAGCTGCAGACGGGCGAGAGAGGTCTGGCTGATGCCTACATACAGTGCATTACAGTAGTCAAGACGAGATGTAATAAAAGCGTGGATTAATTTCTCCAAGTCAGGTCTTGATAAGATTGGTTTCACTTTTGCAATTTGTCGAAGTTGATAAAAACTTTTCTGAACAACACTGCTGATCTGTTTATCAAATTTAAAATCAGATTCAAACTTCACCCCCAGATTGGTGACAAAGTCCGTAAGATAAAAAGACAGTGAGCCAAGGTCTATGCTGGGGGAAGGACAGCAACTCGGTCTAAACATCATGACTTCAGTCTTGTTCTCGTTTAGACTGAGGAAGTTTAGAGAAAACCATGCTTTAACATCGTTAAGGCAGTGTGTAAGTTGCCGGAGTGTATTGTTTTGTGCAAGGGGAAGATAGATCTGGCAATCATCAGCATAAAAATGAAAAGCTATCCCATGTTTCCTAAAAATTGAGTGGAGGGGGAGTAAATAAGGAGCAAATAAAATAGGGCCAAGGATAGAGCCCTGGGGTACGCCATGTGGAAGAGGAGCAGTGGAAGACATAAAATTGTCCATTTTTACACAAAAACTCCTATTGGCTAAATAGGACCTAAACCAATTGAGGGCGGCACCCCTGATGCCCACACAGTGCTCAAGACGAGAGATTAAAACCCTGTGGTCAACAGTGTCAATTGCAGCAGACAAATCTAAAAGCAATAAAACAACACACTTGCCAGAGTCTGTTAAAAGAAAAATATCATTTGAAACCCTCAGAAGTGCACTCTCTGTACTGTGGCGGGCTTTAAACCCAGACTGAAATGGCTCAGTGATACCATTGTCCTCTAAGAATGGTACCAGCTGGTTGTAAACAACCTTCTCTAACAGTTTAGAAATAAAAGGAAGATTAGAAATGGGCCTGAAGTTAGAGCAGAGAGAGGAGTCAAGGCCTGTTTTTTTAAGTAGAGGGCGTACAAATGCATGTTTAAAAATCTCTGGTACCATACCAGAGGAAAGACTGGTATTAATAATCTGGAGTACACTTGGTCCTATTGTATAAAATACCTCCTTAAACAAACTCCAGGACGGAGTGATGAGAGGAGCCGCCGAGCAAAGTTTGACCAGCTTTAATGTGTCAGCTTTAGTCAGTGTGACTGTGGACAGAAACTTGTTCAAGTTCTTTTTTCTTTTTGTCATTCCAGACACATTTAAATCACAGAGACATCAAATCACATTTCTTCATCAAATAAACAACAATCAGGTAGAAAAACTGTCATCAAGTCCTAAAGTTCAGCCATTCTCTTAGAAAAAACATCAAATAGTTGTGTAACATCATTACATGTTGTATAAATATAGAATACAGGCTGATCCATGAATCAAATGAGATCAACTTTATTAATAAAGCAGATTTAAACAACAAGAGTTGACCAATGTGCTGAACAACAAACTCCAAAATAACATCCATAAAACAACAAAGTGAAGGTGTTCAAACACAACATTTAAGAACAAGTCCAAATCTATTCTTAAAGGAGTCAATGAAAAAAGACTTGAGCTGCTAAAATCATTGGAAGCCAAAGGAAATGAACTTTTCAGTTTGAAACGTCTCAATCCAGAGGCTGAACATGATGGAGAGTAGAAGACTGTTGAGGCTCTTGTTGAATTCTTTCACTTTGAATTCTTCAACTTCACCTGGATCAAACTGGAACACATTTCTAACTATTTCACTCCTTTGATTCTGTCAAACAGATGTGAGCAAGAGGAAACAGCTGTTAAAGGAACACTGGCCTCAACCACCACATGCTGCTGAAATCACTTGTGGACAATATTTTCACTGATGATCCACAGAAAAGTCATCTTGTGTGCAGCGTTCAAAATGACTTTTCCTGCTGCTGCGTTCATGTTTCCACTTTGTTTTCACAGCAGCAGATGTTTGCAGCAAAGTGGACTTTATTTCAGCTGATGTGTCCCGAGTGTTTGAGTCTGACACCAGAGACATGTTGGAGTCTGCAGCTCACAAGAAACACTTCAATGAACACGTCCAGCTTCAAGTGTCTCACAGAAACAGTGGCGGCTCCAGAGATATTTTTCTGCAGGTGCTAAGGGAGGGCTAAGCATTTTACTGAGGATGCTATGAAGGATCATTTGTTCTTTCAGTTCTCAAGGTCAATGTGTGTCATTCACATCACATGTGGTACATAAGGTGGAACGAAACTATGGACAGGGTCCCAGTTACATCCAACAAAAATACAAATTGTAAAGAAAAACAGTAAAAAAAAAGATCCGAGACATGAAATAAGAAATACACTAAACTAAAAATACACTAAGCACTACTAGTACGAAACAATGCGCCAAACAACAGCAGCACGAACATGAGTCTGTGTGAGCAGATGAGGACGAGTGAACACAGCAACATGAAATAGATCAGCAGCATGAGATCAGCAGCACATAACCAAATGGTATTACAGTGATTTGTTTTCACAGTGATTTTAGACTAGGGGTTCATGAGTCTAACAACCTTGGGGTAGAAGCTTGTAGCCATAAGGAATGGTGAGATGGAGGAAGAAGGATGACATCTTTTCCATCTCAGCCCCACTACATTTGTTTTATTTATTTTTCATTCATTAAAGTTTGGCACCCACTGGTCAGTTTACTGACCAACAACAACTTAATCAATATATTTTAATTCTACAAAGTACTTCAGTGACTGATTCTGATTAGTAAAGGGTGAATATGTTATTACAGGGAGTTCTATACCAGAACAAATGAATAATCATCCAAATAAAGTTGTCTTTTAAGTTTTATTACAAAAATAATCAAACTAAAAATCAACAACAATAATAAACAAGCAATAATAATAAATCAGTCGAGGCTTAATTCTCTTGTCTAAGGCAAAATTAACTCTTTGAGCAGGAATTATCTCAGTTTTATACGCGCATGAATTTAGATGCAGTGAGGCTATTTTAGTTTATTTTGGATTTTGGTTAAAAGTAGTTATTTAATGTGACCAGATAAGTCATTTATTATCACTGCAAGCCAGGAAATGACTTATCAAGTTGTATTAGCTAAAAATGGCATAACCAGAGGCATCATGTCACCAGTTTCTGCTCCTTACTGGGTCAGTGTTGAGAGCATCACTCATCTTTGTGGGCTTCAGCTGGTGGATCAGATTGTTTGTTTTTTTACTCGATATAATCACTGATTTCTTTTTATTTCATTAGTTGTGTTTTGCGAGGAAAATATCACAACAACCACATGTTAAAGAATATTAACTCAGATGAAAAAAAAAATAATGTGATATTTTCTGGGTGGGGGCTATAGCACACCCTAGCTCCCCCCTGGAGCCGCCTCTGCACTGAAACCTCTGTTTGTCTTTCTCTAAAGTCTTCAGAGTGGACAATCAAATGATGTCCTCGCATCACTTTTCACATTTAGGACACAATTTAAAACAGCAGCACAACCAGCTGTTTGATGAAACACTATGTGACTCCATGAAGCATCAAATATTCTACATTTAGCTGCTGATGAAGGAAAGAAAATCATTTTGACAAACTGGGTCAGCTCCAAAACTTAAATCAGTTGTAGACGTACATCCACTGATTATCTCTGGAAAGTTTCATTAAAATATCTTCACTGGTTCATGAGATATTTTGCTAACAGACAGAGTTGAGTTGAAGAATTCAATGGTAGAATTTTAAATCAAGGTCTCAGACAATCTATTAGTGCTCAGACTGTGTTGGGGATTCCTCTCAGCTACTACCACCCCAAACGTGACATCAACATCTGTAAAACTGAATTATAGACATGTTTTATGTTTTTAAGTTCAGTTAACTGTGGCAGCCATTGTAACTTCAGCTGACTCCAAAAACTAATCAGTTGTAGACGAACATCCAATGATGACTTTCTGCAAGTTTCACTACAACTCATCCAGTGGTTCATGAGATATTTTGCTAACAGACAGACAGCAGCCATTGTGACAACAAGTGTATTTCCAGTTTCAAACCAGAGCAGGAAACTGAAACCCATTTAACCTGATACAAGTGAACACAGGCCACGCCTCCAAAGTGACCGGAGCAACTTTCACTACAATGTAAACTATAAAGTTTTCGTGACCAGAGCAACTTTCACTACAATATAAACTATAAAGTTTTCTGTATTTTTGTGCTGTAGATGCAAAAAGTCCCAGAATGCAGTGTGTGTCAGCATGTAGAGTGAGAGTGAGAGTGATGTGAAGTTTCTAGAACAGTGTCTGCATGAGATGCTATAAATCCTTTGATGTCAGAGTTTCAGGAGCAGTGATCCACTTTGGTCTCCAACATCCTGACAAGAAACTATCACTGAGTCCACACTGAACAACAAACACACACAGGAGTTCTTCTGCAGCACAAAGCAGCAGCAACATCCTCATCTTCTCACCTACAAACATTCTGGACACTCATTCAACATCTGGAAACAGGAGGCGGAGTCAGGAGCCTACCTGAGACAGGGGGCGGGGCTTAACGAGTGCTGAGACTGGCTGCAGGACAGAAATGTGACCCCAGCGTTCAGCTGGACGCTGACAGGAACAGATCCACGTCAACAAGTTTCTCTCCTCCATCATGTGACGTCTGACACATCAGTCCAGATGTTCACCTGCAGCTCAGGTGTTCCAACAAAGTTGCAGAGCCTCGTTCTTCAGGTGGGAGGGACTCAGTGAAGAACTGAGAGTGTGGCCTGTTCCTAACAGTCTCTATATCCCTGCTCCACCTGTCTTCAGCTCCAACAAGAACCACCTCCACTAAAGCTCCAAAATAAAAGTCCAACATTAAAAACACTCCACTGCTTTTATTGTGGTGGGAAATGATGCTGTTGTTTCAAGTGTGAACTGTGTTGAAGCTCACAGAGAATTTCTCCTCGTCCACATCACTCAACTTTATCAGCAGCTTCTAAAAGTTCTGCAAACAGGGACATGTGAGATTTTAGACACAGCTAGTTTTTGTAAAGCCTCAACATGTGTGTGAATGTGCAGGAAGTACTTTCTAAACATCTGGATGAAGGAAACCAAGAGTTTGAAGCTTTTTGCCAACAGTTGGGCAGCACGGTGGCACAACTGGTAGAGCTGCTGCCTCTCAGCGAGAAGGTTGCCGGTTCAAATCCCGGTCCGGGGCCTTTCTGGGTGGAGTTTGCATGTTCTCCCCGTGCATGCGTGGGTTTCCTCCGGGTACTCCGGTTTCCTCCCACAGACCAAAAAACATGCTTGTTAGGCTGATTGGTGACTCTAAATTGACCCTAGGTGTGAGTGTGAGAGTGGATGGTTGTTTGGTGTGAGTGAGACAGGTCCCTCTTGTAAATGAGTCCCCGTGACTCAACGAGGCTAGCCTGTATAAATAAAGGTTGAATGAAAAAGTCACAGGACTGTGTCTATAGAGAAGATTGTGTTGGTGTCTCTTTGTTCACGTGTGTTTTCTTCTCTGAAGGAGGAAACAGACGCAGAAAAACATTCCTAAGAAGTGAAACTTCATAGCCTGGCCCTCGCCTTCCTGCACAGCTCCGCTCAATTCTCATTTCCCTTCACTGCACAGTCTGGGATTTCTCCCATTCACAACGATTTCTCCGGCCGATTTTTAACCGGACCAATCAGAGAACAGAAGGGGCGGAGTTTTGGACCCTAACCCACGCCCCCACCTGTCCCAGCGCGCAGAGCCCTATAAAAGGGCTCTGCCAGCGCGCAGTCAGCGAGCAGCGGCATGTTCTCATTCAAAGCGATGCAAAGCGATATAGGACTGTTTTATATGTGACACATATTTATTAATTTCCCCTTCTTAATCCCTTATCTGGAGTTTTCTTTTGTTTTTTTCCCCAAAAGTCAAGTACAGTAATCGCTCCCTTCTCCTCCTCCTTCTCCTCCATTGCAGTGAAATGAACAAGGAAATGTCTCAGGTTGTCACGAGAATTAAACTCGGGTTTTCTTGCTGCCAGAGTTCCATCAGATTTTCTGGTCTTCTGGTGAGCTGGACCAGCGATCCATGGTTTTATTTTATTAAAACGTTTTATTTCCATATAAACACAATATGCTGCGCGGCAGCCGACAGCAAGAGAAAGGCTGCAGGGAGGCGGAGCAGTTGTCAGTCAAGTTCACCAGCGCACGGGGGTGGCTCTGAGGGGAGGGAGCAGAATGGTTTCCCTGTTCAAAATATCCAATGGTGTTGTTCCACAGCAGAGGCGAACGCCTCCAGCAAGAATCGTTTTTCAATGGAGAAAGTCCAGACCATTGTCTGAAGCGAAGTGAAGGACAAGGGTGTGGTTTTAACCAGGCTAGAAACTTCATCTCCTTCATGACACAAACTTTATTGATCCCTGCAGGAAAACAGCTTGGTACCATCTCCCAACAGAACAGGAAGCAGCTGAGTCCAAACTGAAGAAGAGTGAACATGTGATGATGTCATGGATGAACTTGTTCCACTGAGAACAAGTTTAGAGTTCTTCACTTGTGAAACATTACTTATAAATGTCAATGTGTTCTATCTGTGAGACTCTCTGTGGAGTTAGAGCAGGACTGCTCAAAGTCCGGCCGCAAACGCATCATGTGACACCAAAAACTGCATTTATCTATAAAATCATTTTGTCATTTTGGACTTCAGAGCTTGATGCAGATGAACTCCTTTTGAATCATTTATTTTGATACTTTTTAGCAGAAACCGGATGAAAAAAATCTTCTTCAAATGTGTCGTATTAAGAACATTTTTCATCTTTAATTTGTCTTGTTTGTGATTTTTATTAAATTTCATGGTGAAAGAATCATAAACGTTTACTAATTTTAGTGTTTTTAAAATAAAAGTCTCTTGACTTCATCATCAATAGAGGGAAACTGGAGCCTTGAAAACCTGGAAAACCACTTTCACATTTTCCAGACATTGAAAACAGAGACTTTGAACTGATCTGATGATTAAAAGATGATTTTTCACAGATTGTGACGTGCACATGTATTAATGCTAGTATTCTGGTACCAGTGAGTCCATGTTCTGCTCCTCCAGTTTACCAGTGTGTTCCTCCTTTTATGACTCATGCCGGTTACCCACTGCACAACTCGAAACGCGCCTGCCGTCCCCTTTTGGCCGCTGGTCACGGTCCCACTGAACCACTGAACACCGTCTGATGACGTACACTAGGGGGTAGCAGAGGGAGGGGTCTCTGGCTTGTTTTCCGGGTTCAGTTGTTGTTTTAACTGCACCTCCGACGGTCTTCGATGAGATTAAAACTTTTTTTTATGTTTGGGGTGATCTACACTGGAGAGGACAGCAGCCTGTCAGCAGCAACTGTAAAAATGCCACGTTTCTTACCGGAGTTTGGTTCCAATTCCTGGAGGCTCGATCCGGTGAGTTTAAAAAGTCCGAAAAAAGTCCCGTTGTGGTTGTGTAATCAGATAGCGAGGCTCTCCCGACTGTTTGCCGGATGCGTCGAGCCGCCAGAGATCAACATTTGGACGAGCCGCCGACGCGCGCGTGCGTGTGCAGGCTGCCCCCGCGCCGCTTCGATCACTTGAATCGCGCCGCTTCCTTGTTCGCCGTGACTCGACGCGTCTCCTCCATAGACTTTGAATGTAAACCGGCTGCTTCGGCCACTCGACAAAGGGGGCATGTGGGTAACAGGCATAAGAGTTAGTTTAGTCTTGTGACTGAAAGATCTCCTGGAATTTCAGGATTCACTCAGGGAACAATCAGGGACTTTTATTTTGAAATGCTGTGAAGTGTGCCTTCAGTGAGACTTTGAGTGAAGAAGAATGATTTGAATGTTTTCTGTGCTTTCATGGCGTCCTCCCAGCAGCTGAGATGTAACACGTGTCTGTGTTTGTAGTTGCTGTTGTAAAGTGTGAAACAGAACAGGAGGAATGAGTGTGATGCTCTGAACACTGATGATCCTCTGCTGCAGCTTCTATCAGCTCAAATGAAGCTTCAATGTTCAACTGAGTGAATGTGAACACACTGAAGCTTCCACTCACTCACTCAGTGTGTGTCAGTGAATGAAATGTGTGTGTGCTGGCCTGCAGCTCCATGCCTCCATCTAGTGGACTGATAGTAGAAGTGCAGCAGCTGATGCAGCTTCCTCTGCCTCACTCTGCTGTCTGACTGCATTCAGCTGAAGCTGAGAAGAAACAAAGAGCCAACCAGAGGAGGAGCAGCTGATCTTTTTACAGCACACATCATGGAAAGGAGGAGCAGAGTTGATGTTCACATGAATGATGTGTGTTTCCTCTGCAGGTGAAGCTAGAAAGTGTGTGTGCGCTGATGTGAATCCAGCTGCATGGATCAGTGTGAGGACAGAGAGGAGGGAGTCCCTCCCTCTAAAACCACTCTGTGTGGGGAACATGAGAGCCAGAGCAAAGGTCAGAGGTCACATCTCCAACTGTCCACCACTCTTCTCCATGTCAGAGCTCAGCAGTCACAGCAACACACTGACTTTATTCACAGGAACACATCTGGACCTGGATCCAGCTGTGTGTCCTTTAAGAGCAACTGGTCAAAGTTTCTTCCTCTTGATTTCAAACAAAGAGTTTCCTCCAACAACCAGTAAGTTTCTCTCAGAGTCCAGTCGAGGCTGGATGATATTAAAGATAATTGTTTTCTGTTGAACGACTTTGAGTTTATTTTTATTTCATTTCTCTGAGACTAAGTTGCTGCTTTCTGTCTGTAACTTGTTTCAAACTCTTGTTGAACAAAGAGAATAAAAGTCAAATCATGTGAGTTTTAAAGGATGCTGATTGTGTCGTGATGACAGAATCCAGCAGGAACCAGAACCAAACTGAGCCTTCAGCTCTGCTTTTTATTCTTCTCATGTTCACATGATCCATCACATGGATTTTAGATGAAATGATGAACATCCGTCTCCATGGTAACAGAAACTCTCAGCTGTCTCAGACTGACAGTTACAAACATCCAGGATCAAATCTCCAGTGGAAAAACCAAGACCCTCCTCTAAAACTCTGACTGACAGAGACAGAACCAGAACTCCCATCACAACCAGTTTCACTGTTAGTTTCCAGAACATCAGCAACAATCTGGACTTTTTACTGGTTTTACTGGTTTTTGGTATCAGTCCAGTCTGAGACTGTCACACAACAATGACACACAATAAGTGCACAGTGTGTGTTGGTGTTTGAGCTCTTTAAGAGAGGGGCAGTTAGAGGGCCTCCATCTTGACCCCAACTTGCACTGGGATGTGAGGGATGTGCACGTGGCTGTGACACATATTTGTGTTGACAGATGATTGAAACATCTGGAGAACTTGATGTTATTGACAAATGATTGAAACATCTGGAGAACTTGATGTTAAAGTTTCACCTGGACCTTCAAGATCAAGTGAATAAATCAATAGAAGTGAAATGAATGAAAAGGTGATGAAGAGCCACTAGAAGAAGATGAAGAGCTGCAGATGTTTGACCCCGGGGTCACATGGTCCAGCAGCTGCTCAGACACTTCATTGATCTTCTGTCATGACTAATAGTTGTTGTTGCAGCACAAACACAAGTGTTGCTTTGAAAGCAGCAACGTGTTGCTGTGATGTTGCTCTCCTCTCTCCACACCTCCTGTGTGTTGTGTGTGAAACATGTTCACACAACAACTAACTGTGGCTGCTTCACATCTGCCTTCACATCTGCTCTGGAGCTCATTTACAGCTCAGTGCTGCCACCTGCTGGATACACTCACAAACTACATGCAGGAACATCTGCAAACATCTGGCTTCAGCATCCAGCTGATGTTCATCTGTGCACTCTGAGTTCACATTTCACTCTTTTGATCCATCAGCATCATTTTTAGGACTTCTTCTCATTTGCTCATGTTCCATCACATGACCTGTCTGAGGACTTTCCTTTCACTCACACATGGACAAAACATGATCACCCTTTCATTAATGTCCACTTACAGGACCTGCTGCTTCTTTGTTTGTTTGTTTGTGTAATGTATATATATATCGCTCTGACTTCCTGAAATGAAAAGGTTTGTAGAAAACTCTTCAGGGGCCTTCACCTCGTCCTGCTGCTTTCAGAATCGAACCAGCAGCTGCACACAGGAGGTCAACACTTCTCCAGGAGTCCCACAGGGAATACTCCCTGTGTGTGTACCATTTCATTCAAAGGTCTGGAACAGAATAAAAGACGAGCTCTCCACTGTCTCCTGACTGTTAGTCCCATGAAGAGTGATTATAACACGAGGAAGCATCATGGAAACATTTCACATCGTTCACAACAACAGTAAAGAAGCAGAAAAGTTATAAAGTCTATTTTAATAAAGTCAAATAATAGAGCGTGCTGCATTTATACACATCCCTCAACAAGACCAACGCCACTTTGATGTTTGGTGACGTCATCTCCCCGTCCACTTTGTCCTTAAATGAGGACAAATAATAAAAAATGTCCATAGTTCAGAGACATTTGAAGATAAACGCAGGTGATGATGAGACAGCTGACTGTTTCCTGTTCTTTATAAAACTAAAGTCATAGTTTAATGTTTAAGTACTAACTCATTCACTTCTCAGTATCAGTACTCAGTATCAGCAAGTACCCAAACTGAAGTACTTGTACTCAGTCTGAAAGAACTAGTATGGGGACACCTGTACTCTGGATCATCAGTCCATTCAAGTCCCACACAAGGCTCCCATTGTGTGACCCATCCAGATGTTTGACTAACACAAACACACATTTAACAACAGCTGCAGCTGGAATCAAAGGACTTCCAGAATCCTGAAAGATGAAAACTGATTCTGTCTGTTGCTCCATCAGAACATCTGGAACCTGTTTTGATCATGTGACCACAGCTGGAGGTCAGAAATCCCATTTCTGTGTGTTTCATGTGTTGAACATGAAGAGAAACCATGTTAATGTGTGAACGCTGAGTCAGCATTCACAACATTGTTGGATGATTTTTTTATCTTCTGTCACTTTGTTACAATCTGTTTCTGCAGACTTGATGCTGTTTTAGTCGTTCATCATCAAACTGATGATCTCATTCAGAGCTGACGGATGATTTTTGATCTTTAACTTTCATCCTTTTTAAATTACTAAACTTTATTTACAAAAAAATTCTATAAAGAAAAACATTAAGATCTCTTAATAACTTTTAAAAACACTTTTTAAAATCTGCTTCAGTTTGTCTTCTATGTTTTAGCCTTCTTGTGCTACTTTAAGCTTTTATAATAATAATAATAATAATAATAATAATGAATAATGATAATGAATTCAATTTATAACGCACTTTTCATTAGTGAAAATCTCAAAGCGCTACACACATTGAATCTTCTTCTTCTTCTTCTTCTTCTTTCGGCTTTTCCCTTTTCAGGGGTCGCCACAGCGAGTCATCCTCCTCCACCTCACTCTGTCCTCTGCATCCTCTGTCCTCACTCCAACTACCTTCATGTCCTCTCTAACTGCATCCATATATCTCCTCTTTGGCCTCCCTCTTTGTCTTTTTCCTGGCAGCTGCATTTCTAACATCCTTCTACCAATATACCCACTGTCCCTCCTCTGGACATGTCCAAACCATCTCAGTCTGGCCTCCCTAACTTTATCTCCCAGTTGTTTAACATGTGCTGTACCTCTGATGATCTCATTCCTGATCTTATCCATCCTTGTCACTCCTAAGGAGAACCTCAGCATCTTCATTTCTGCCACTTCCAGTTCTTTCTCCTGTCTTTTTGTCAATGCCACTGTCTCCAGACCATACAACATAGCTGGTCTCACCACTGTCTTGTAAACTTTTCCTTTGACCTTTGCTGACACCTTTTTGTCACAAATCACTCCTGAAACTTTTCTCCATCCACTCCATCCTGCCTGGACTCTCTTTTTCACCTCTTTACCACATTCCCCATTTTCCTGTACAGTGGACCCCAAGTACTTGAAGTCCTGCACCTTTGTGACCTCTGCTCCTTGTAGCCTCACTGTTCCACTGGCCTCCCTCTCATTCACACACATGTACTCTGTCTTACTACGACTGACTTTCATTCCTCTTCTTTCAAGAGCATACCTCCACCTCTCCAAGTTCTCTTCCACTTGTTCCCTGTTCTCACCACAGATCACAATGTCATCTGCAAACATCATAGTCCATGGGGATTCCTGCCTGACCTCATCTGTTAGTCGGTCCATCACCAGAGCAAACAAGAAGGGGCTCAGAGCCGATCCTTGATGCAATCCCACCTCCACCTTGAAGCTATCTGTCACTCCTACAGCACATCTCACCACTGTCCTGCTGTCCTCATACATGTCCTGTACCAGTCTAACATACTTTTCTGCCACTCCAGATTTCCTCATGCAATACCACACCTCTTCTCTTGGTACCCTGTCATATGCTTTTTCTAAATCCACAAACACACAATGGAGTTCTTTCTGACCCTCTCTGTACTTCTCTATCAACATCCTCAAAGCAAAGATGGCATCTGTGGTGCTCTTTCTTGGCATGAAACCATACTGCTGCTCACAGATAGTCACATCTTGTCTAAGTCTTGCTTCCACAACTCTCTCCCAGATCTTCATTGTGTGGCTCATCAACTTAATTCCCCTGTAGTTGCTACAACTCTGTACATCACCCTTGTTCTTAAAAATGGGAACCAGCACACTTCTTCTCCATTCTTCAGGCATTTTCTCACCCTCAAATATTCCATTAAATATTTGAGTCAAAAACCTCACTGCCATCTCTCCAAGACATTTCCAAACCTCCACTGGTATGTCATCAGGTCCTACTGCCTTCCCCTTCTTCATTCTTTTCAGAGCTTTCCGGACTTCACCCTCACTAATCTTTCCCACTTCCTGGTCCACAGTTTCTATGACCTCCACTCTTCTTTCTCTTTCATTCTCTTCATTCATTAGCTCCTCAAAGTAATCCTTCCATCTTCCCATCACACTCTCCTCACTTGTTAGAACATTCCCATTCCCATCTTTAATAAGCCTAACCTGCTGCACATCCTTTCCAGCCTGATCCCTCTGTCTTGCCAATCGGTACAAGTCCTTCTCGCCCTCTTTAGTGTCCAGTCTCCCATATAACTCATTGTACGCCCTCTGCTTTGCCTTAGCTACTTCCCTCTTTGCTCTATGTCCCATCTCCTTATATTCCTGTCTCCTCTCTTCAGTCCTCTCACTGTCATATTTCTTCTTGGCTAATCTCTTTCTTTGAATGGCGTCCTGCACTTCACTATTCCACCACCAGGTTTCCTTATCATCCATTCTCTGTCCAGATGACACACCAAGTACCTTCCTACCTGTCTCTCTAATTACTGTTGCTGTAGTAGCCCAGTCACTTGGAAACTCTTTCTTACCACCCAGAGCCTTTAACAGCTCGTCTCTGAATTTCTCACAACATTCTTCCTTCTTTAGCTTCCACCATTTGGTCTTCTTCTCTGGTTTTACTCTTTTTCTCTTCTTCGCAACAACAGTCATTCTACACACAACCATCCGATGCTGTTTGGCCACGCTCTCCCCTGCTACAACTTTACAGTCTCCAATCTCTCTCAGGTTTCCTCTTCTACACAGAATGTAGTCGACTTGTGTACTCCTTCCTCCACTCTTATAGGTCACTCTATGTTCCTCCCTCTTTTGGAAATAGGTATTGACTATAGCCATTTCCATTCTCTTGGCAAAATCCACCACCATCTGTCCTTCCTGGTTTCTTTCCTTGACACCAAACCTACCCATCACTTCCTCATCCCCTCTGTTTCCTTCACCAACATGTCCATTCAGGTCTGCTCCAATCACCACTCTCTTCTGTGCTACACACATTGAATGCTACACACATTCATACACCGGTAGCGGCAGACTACCATGCAAGGTGCTTTCTAGTCCTACCGGGAGCAACTCGGGGTTAAGTGTCTTGCCCAAGGACACAACGACACATGGTGTGGGGAACCGGGATTCGAACCACCAACCTTCCGATAGCTGTTGTTTTGCTATTTTCAGTCTTTTATGCTACATTTACCTTCTAGCTAGCTTTTGCAACTTTAGCTACCATTTTATTTCTTTAGCTTTCGGCTATAGCGCTTTGCTTCTTTTTGCTTCTAGCTACCATTTTGTTATTTTAGGCTTTGAGCTGCAGTGTTGCTTTATTTAGCTTTTAGCCTTCTGCTACATTTAGCAATCTCTATGCTACTTTCACATTTTACCTAAAGTTTAGCTACTTCTAACTTTTAGCAAGTGATTCTCTTCTTTAACTTTTAACTAGTGTTCATCTTTTTTTAATCTTTTAGCTTGTGTTGTGTATCAGCTTCAGCTTGTTCGGCTGGTTTCAGCAGACTCTTTCAGCTCAGCGTTCAGTTTCACAAACGAGAATTATTTTTACAAACTGATCCTGACGCTGCAGAGAAAAGCAGCTGAAGAAAATGCATCGATGGATCCAAACTACTCTGTCATGATGCTGGTGAAGATTCTCAGTCGTCCAGGACATGATAAATCAAAAAGGGTTCAATACAAGATCAATACAAATAAAGTCCAGTTGATCTTGTATTGAACGCCTTTTTGATTTACTCTGTCATGAGCTCAGAAGAGGAACATGTAGCTGATCTACATTTCCCATGAGTGTCAGCTCCAGCAGCTGCTGCCTCATGGGAGATGTAGTTGTTGAAGGCTCAGTGAAGCTTTGTGGTGGATGTTTCCTGAAATGAGGATGTGTTCAGATGGTGTGGACAGAAAGTGACAGGAACATGTTGAAGGTTTAAAAATCATCTCAACATGAACTGTGTGACAGACTTTTAGAACAGAGGCTGAGTTCAGGACTTCAGCAGGAACTCTGCAAACACCTGAACTTCTCCACACGTCTCACTGAAACATGAACTGTGTGACAGACTTTTAGAACAGAGGCTGAGTTCAGGACTTCAGCAGGAACTCTGCAAACACCTGAACTTCTCCACACGTCTCACTGAAACATGAACTGTGTGACAGACTTTTAGAACAGAGGCTGAGTTCAGGACTTCAGCAGGAACTCTGCAAACACCTGAACTTCTCCACACGTCTCACTGAAACATGAACTGTGTGACAGACTTTTAGAACAGAGGCTGAGTTCAGGACTTCAGCAGGAACTCTGCAAACACCTGAACTTCTCCACACGTCTCACTGAAGCATGAACTGTGTGACAGACTTTTAGAACAGAGGCTGAGTTCAGGACTTCAGCAGGAACTCTGCAAACACCTGAACTTCTCCACACGTCTCACTGAAGCATGAACTGTGTGACAGACTTTTAGAACAGAGGCTGAGTTCAGGACTTCAGCAGGAACTCTGCAAACACCTGAACTTCTCCACACGTCTCACTGAAGCATGAACTGTGTGACAGACTTTTAGAACAGAGGCTGAGTTCAGGACTTCAGCAGGAACTCTGCAAACACCTGAACTTCTCCACACGTCTCACTGAAGCACGTGGACTTCTTGTGAGTCAAGTGTTGGTCAGTTCAGAGAAACATCTTCCTGGATGTTCTTCTTCTTCTCTCCTCTTCATGTTTGTGGGGATTTAAGGGCCGTTAGAAGCTCCTGCAGCTGAGTGGAACATCTGGACCTGAGATGTGGAGCAGGTTCTGTGGACAGAACTCAGCAGAACCAACGTTTGAGAGGCTGCACTCAGAGTGGGAGGAGCCTCTGAAGAACGTTGCTGAGCTTCAAACAGACACAGAGTCCAGGAGAGAATTAGTTTCTACTTCCTGAACGTTTCTCCACTGCAGCCAGATGTTGGTCAGCTGAACATCTGCAGAAACAGGAGACATGTTTGTCCTCTCCTGTTCACTTCAGCTGTTCTGATGCTGGACACAATTAAAGGCCTGGCAGTCCTTGAAATAATGCATGGCCCGCCACCTTTCATCTTTCTTTTAGACTAAGATCAGATCAAGTTTGAGTCAAACCTGTAAAATAATGATTAATTAATTAATTTGTTTGTTTGTTTGTTTCAGTCCAACTCCTCACCAGTTTGTGGTGGTAATTTACCAAATTATTCTTTCCCAACTACCAATGTTGTGTAACAGGGTTATGCTGGGGAAGATACTCAGTCATCCGGGACATGATAAAATCAAAAAAGGTGTTCATTACAAGAACAACTGGACTTTATTTGACTGCATTCATAAAGAACACAAATAAAGTCCAGTTGTTCTTGTATTGAACGCCTTTTTTGATCGTAACAGGGTTGTTGTTTAATGAATTTGATCAAAATGCACCATATTTATAACATTTTTCTTGTTTTGCAGAAAAGTTTATCTAGTAGTTATTAGAAATCTTTCTTTTAATCTTTGTGGAAACTCCAGGTTCTTTTTGTTTGTGTAGTGACGACGCCCCCTGGTGGTTCATTTTTTATTTATTTATTTAATTACACTTTAGAACAACACTCACCAACAGTACATTTGGGGACGGGGGTGTGTGTGTCGGGGTCTTGTCTTGATTTGTTAATTTCGATTTTATTTATTTATGTATTTATTTATATATATATATTATTTATTTATTTTTCTCTTACCCCCCCCTGGTTGCCTGGCGGACATTCTGGGGGTGGGCTGTCAGGGGTTGTGCTGGGGTGTGGGGGGGTTCGGGGCCTGCGGGTTCGCCGTGGGCGGGGCTGGCAGTGCGCTCCCCCTGGGGCTGCTTGGACTCGGGTGTCCTGTCCTGTCGGCAGGGCGCGGGATGGGCCGGATCTTGGATATCTGCTACTCTCCACCCCAGAATGAATGGGCCTACCTCCTGGGTTTGGATGTGGGCTGCCCCATGCAGGGAGCAGGTACATGTCTTGGACCTAGGGGGTATAGAGTGTGCATCGGGATTATGAATGGAACATGTCGTTATTGTTTGTCTTGTGTGACTGAGGGTGAGGATGAGGGTGGGTCTGAATGAGTATATCTGTGTATGAATGTTTAAGTGTCAGGCTGGGTTTTGGACTGCCCCCTCTCTGATACTTCCGAGGCTACTTAGTGTCGCGCTCCTGCCACGTGGCCCCCCCTGGTAGGTGTTCCCTTGCCTGCGGGCGTGCTTGGGGCCCTCACTATCTGGGGTTGGGCGCTTGGGCGTTTGTCGGCTCGGCCTGGTGGCTGCCTGGTGGGGCTCGTGCCCTCTGGTCCGGTCGGGTCTGGGCCCGAGGGGTGGGCGTCCCCGGTGCCCGAGCCTCGGTGACCGGCCCTGGGGCTACGTCGGCGCGGCGGGCTCCGGCGGGGGCCTGTGAATTTGTCGCGGGCGACACCGGGGGGTCATTGTATGTGGTCGCTGGTAGGGGTTCGTCCGGTTCTTCCCCTTGGTAGGATCTGGGGAGTGGGCTAGTGGCTCGTCCTGTTCGGGCAGTCCTGGGGACTCTGGGCTCGGGGTCCTTCCTGGGGTCTTGGGCTTTGATCGCTCCTTCGTCTGCCTCGGGCTTTGGGGGGACGGATCTCTGATGCTTCACAGTCGCTACTAAATGTTCTATTGGAGGAACCTTATACACTTATGCATGCTCACAACCACACACAAATGGATGCAGGGATGTATATATATATATATATATATATATATATATATGTATATTAATATGTAGATGTGTATATAAATGAATATAAAAGTATATGTATGTATA